>JAODUG010036351.1:0-17911 GCA_027564795.1 Aphredoderus sayanus
CTCTCTCTCTCTCTCTCTCTCTCTCTCTCTCTCTCTCTCTCTCTCTCTCTCTCTCTCTCTCTCTCTCTCTCTCGTCGACTCCAGCCCACACAAAGCCATGAATGGTAGACAACTCCACGTATGCTCCTCGTTCTCGCAGTGGTGAGCACGCTGCTTTCTGTGATTGGAGTCGAAGCCGAGCGCGTGCTACTTCACCCAAATGAGCGGCTCAATCCTTTGATGTCATGGCATGACACCATGAAACAATAAAACGCATGGATTTTTTATTTTAATTTTATTTTGTACAAAGAAACTAACAAATGCTCGTGCTCCATTAGGACTGTTGCATTTTGAGGCGTTCCATCCTCGCGCGCTCAAATGGCCATGGCACGTTTTACGCACTGCAGATAACGTGCTCTGGGTTTACGGAAAGATTTAAAAGATGGATTAAATCAAAACGTTAACACATTCACTTGAGCGAGGCAATGGCAGCGCTCCGTAGAAAATTCGGCGAAGACTACCAGGTCGTAAACACGAACCGGGCCGCCACGTTTTCGGCGCCGGTCAAAAAGAAACGGCAGCGCTTCGTGGAGAAGAACGGCCGCTGCAACGTACAGCACGGCAACCTCGGCGGAGAGACCAGCCGGTACATTTCGGACCTGTTCACCACTTTGGTGGACCTCAAGTGGCGATGGAACCTACTCATTTTCATCCTCACCTACACGGTGGCGTGGCTGGTGATGGCGTCCATGTGGTGGATCATCGCCTACATCCGAGGAGACCTGAATCACGACCACGACTCGTCCTACACCCCCTGCGTGGCCAACGTTTACAACTTCCCCTCCGCTTTCCTCTTCTTCATCGAGACGGAAGCCACGATCGGCTACGGTTATCGGTATATCACGGAGAAGTGCCCGGAAGGGATTATTCTTTTCCTGTTCCAGTCGCTGCTTGGGTCCATAGTGGACGCTTTTCTGATCGGCTGTATGTTTATAAAAATGTCCCAGCCCAAAAAGCGCGCGGAGACGCTCATGTTCAGCCAGGACGCTGTGATCTCCCAGCGCGACGGTAAACTGTGTCTCATGTTCCGCGTGGGCAACCTACGGAACAGCCATATGGTGTCCGCGCAGATCCGGTGCAAACTCATAAAGGTAAGGCAAACAAGCGCCAGATGTGGCCTGCGCCACAGGGCTGTTTCATTACTTTATCATTCCCAGTGGGAACAACCTATAGGTGCAAAACAAGGAGTGAAATCTAACATGAAGTGTAAAGTTTCTAAAATCATATAGCCTATGCAATCTTCTCGTTATTTTTTATATCCGTGTGGACATGATTATTCTATACTATTTTTTTATTATCTCTTATTATTATTATCTTATTATTTATTATCTTACAGTATACTACCCATTTGTGATCATTTAATTTAATTAACAGATTATAAATTAAAGGACAAATAAATTAGAAGAAAGAAAACAGGGTAGATGCGTGCACATTGCATGCATTTTGTAATTCAAGAGGAACATTTGTGTCACGTGAAGATGCGAATTAGTCAATTTATTTCAAAGGTAGATTGCAAGCAGGTCACACTACACGGTGTGCAATCAACATCAGACATTTTTTTTATATGGAGTGTTCATCATAATACATCGGGCTGGTTCATCTCAAACAACCAATAGTAGGCGATATCATATGTGGTGTGGAATGCAATACAGGATAACGGTGTTGCCACATGGCCCGCGGGCGTGCAGAATGCTTGCTGAACTTAGAAAAAATGGCAATGGGGAGTTTTGCGTCCCTTCGCTTTACCACTACTCACCTGGGAGTTAGACGATAGACCGACCCCAGAAGGAAACATTCACCTGATTTACGACAACCATAAAAGCATATATAATTCCTGTAAAGGCTTTACCGTCCAATGCGTTAAGTGTGACTTTAATACATGTGTGTCTTTAACACACAAGAGGTGAAAAACGTAAAACAAACCATATATTTTCACAAAGAGTTTTGTCACATGTCCTATAAATATTAATATTCAATTAAATTTAAATTAAGAACGAACTCGCTTGTCACTGGATAGCCCATTGCTTTCAATTCATCTTTCTTCATAACATATTCGTCTGTGCTCGGCATTCTCTGCAAACGGTAGCACTGTAGACTATTCTAGGAAGGCCGACTTGGTCCCTCATTTAAGTGCATAATGTCCCAGAGCCACATTTACCCTCCGTGCGCACAATTGGCTGTAAAAGAAGACAGTGTTCGGCGCTACTTTACCTCCTGGTCCTCCCACGCCGCGCCGCGCAACATCAACAGGCTACAACGCGTGGAGTAGTAGGCTTGGTCAGTTTAATGATGCATGCAGCCGAGAGCGGAGCAATTCCTCCTCTCCCGGGCAGTTGCAGCCAAACTAGACAAAGAGAGACCCCGTAGGCTTTAAGTACAACAACAGTAACAACAACAACAACAACATCAACACGCGCACACACACGTCGCATCTCCGTGGGATGCACATCTGCGCCAGCACAGATGCTACAGTGAGCAACCGTGCATCTCCATAACATTACTATAAATTATGTACACGAGAATGCATGCCTTTAATAAGATATATTCCAATATATACTTTACATTATAACTCGTACACAATACAACATTCAACTAAAGGAACCAATCAGATATTAAACTGCTGGAGGAAAATTGTTGAGGTTCAGGAGGTTGCTTTGTACATGCAACTCTCTACCTCAGTTAGCTAAAGTCTGGCCAGGCAACCCAGGGACCACCATATACTTTTCTCAGTCTCTGTAAAGTAATTTAGCTGGAGGGCTTGGTGACACAGCATTTTGTCAACAAAGAAACCTCTCTTTAACTGACACCACATTTCTTGTAGACACAAGAAGCTGCTACAGTTGTTCTGAAACTAAATGGAATGAGACTCTGACGAGAGTCACGCAATTATGACCAGTTATGAGAGTTATGACCAAGCATTACCATAGTTTTGTTAACAAATGGTACATATACAGTAGCAAGTGCACCAGCCTGTAATGGTTACCAGTACATTTATATTCCAAGGTCTGTTGGAATCCGTTGACTGAATGCGAATGCAGTTCCCATTGACAAATTGTGGCTGTGCTGTTGATTTGTAACCCTGTTCAGGACATATTTTCAATCTGCCAATACAATGATACAAGACCACCGAGTAAATAGGCACAGTGAAACAAACAAAGCAATTTTTGTACTTCTGGCCATGATAATTTGATCTGTTGGCCAATCGGTGAATTGGTCTCTAAACTAAAACAGGTTGCTAGTGATTTGGGTCATTGTGACCCGGAGGACATCACAAGGGTTAAAACAGTTTCAATGGACGGCTCTCCAGATGGTTGTGTGTGTAACAACCATCTGGCGTGTCAGCTTTTAGGTGGCACCCAGTGCCATAAAGACACCCCCGGACTCCGTTCATTGGACCACTCACCTTAGACTGGGAGCAGATGTCATTGAGAGCCCCTGTCGTCTGATTGGGCGTGACGTGTTGAACGCATGTTGGCTCTGAAGTGGCGCGCTTGATTAGCCTACAGCGAGACGGCAAGCAGCCATATTTCAAAGCGAGAAAGACCTACGGGAGCTGGCGTGTGGAGTCACACTCCGTAAACACTTTAAGCTGTCTAACATATAAAAAGGCTTCTGTTGGCAAAGCTTCACTGAAAATACAAATCTGGTGTGACTGGAAGGCATTGTGACTGAAAGTTAAAGGACTTGGCCTAAATATGGTTAGGTGCTGAAGATGGAGATGGAGTTAGTGAAGGGGGGGAAACAATTTAACTACTAATACAATTCAATCGAACTTCCACCTTTCAATCAACTCGGACTCAGATTTGAACTGAATAAAATATGCAGTTTAAGTATCAACAAAATCTCCTCCAGGACTGCTGACGCCATCTTAAAACGGCTTTTCTAAATGTGTCCGTATCAGTGTGGACACGGCGCAAGGCTAGCCCACAGCTATAATTATTGCTACTGTAGTAACCTGGGTAATAGATTCTCCAATCAGCTCTTCTGAACCCATTGCAGTTTATGTTAAATTGTTTCTTCCTTTTACCCCAACCCCTTCACTAACTGTCTCCAATTAAAACATCTGGCAACAGTGCGTGTGTGTATATCATTCAGAACACAAGACAAAATAAGAGTTTACTTGCAAAATGTAACGTGCGAAATCATCGTGTTCTTCTCAATTACGTTGTTTTTGTGATTGTTAAGAGCCGAAATTGACGGTTCAAATTTGATCAATCGCCCAGCCCTAGTTTCAACATTGACAAACAGATGCAGTTCCCAACAGTTGACTTTATAAAAAAAAGGATGTTTTTAGCTCTACGTTTGTGCATGATGGTGGTGTATCCAATGTTTTACTACTAATTAGAATTCATATTTGAACTCCAGTATACGTACGTCATTTTAGTAAGGTAGATTGTGAATTATGAATTAGGTCTTTTAGGTAAAAGAAAAACATAACCAGTCTTTTCATCAATTACACCCTTACTCAAGGGTGCAATAATATTATCTTACAAGAGGGAATGCTTCCTCTGGTATTGTTTTTAAATGTTTGATATATGTGTTGTTTTTTTGTCTGTTTTTTTTTCTAATGGAGTCTGATAATAAAAGTTAATGATGTTGATGATGATGTTACACATCAGTACAAACCTGTTTCTTTCTGATTGACTCACATTCAACTCATCATTCGTAAGTAATTCTCCAGCCCCTGACTGATGAGAACTAAGGAGAACACTGCCTGCAGAAGAGTTTACTAGAAGACCCAGACCTATCGATTTCATTTAGCACCTGTCTACTTGCCCAAGCATCTCCTCGGGCTTTGACACATCTTGCTGTGAGCAAAAACAAAACCCAGTCAGCCTCCTTCAGCCACAGCGGGCAGTGTGGTGTGTTTGCCCCTATACCGCGACAAAGGAGGATATCATGGGTCCTCCATCCATTTCTGCCTGTAAGCGAAACAACATTTTGGTGAGACGTGGGCTGTTTGGGTGCTGGAACAAAGATATTCTCACAAACAGAAAGCCAAAGTGAAGTCTATATCTTTGCGGGTTAGGGTTTGATTACAGTCCACTAACATTTTGCGAAAAGGACAAGCTGGAACGGCCCCAAGTCCTCGAGAGGAAAACACAACAACCACCAGCACTAAACGCTAAAAACAACAGCATGCCTGCGACCTCTTCAATAACCATACAACACATAGTACTGTAGCATGCATCTGCTCATGCAGTGTCCTGGCAATATAAACCCCAGCACAGTGCCACTGGGTGTATTTGATACAAACGGAAGGCCTACTTTATTAAAGAGAAGAATCTTTTATACAAAAGGTCTATTTTATGCAGAAGCATAGGTTTTGGACATGGCAGAACCAGAAAAATATACAGGAGTGTACTGGTATATGCATATTTTTGATGTTGCAACGCAGGTTCAACTTCAAAGTGCTGTCAGGGCTCAGTACCAAAGAGAGGATCAGAGTTTGCAGGATGAAGTTGTGTGTTGTGTGGAGGAAGAGCGGGTTTTTGAGGTGTGTGTGTGTGGGCGGCCATGTACTGTAGCCGATGCATTCTCATTTTATCAGGGAGTTTTAGCTGAAACTGCACCACATGCAATATGATTGCCACATAACAAATATGTGTGAGTAATAATATATTATGACAAATTAGACCTAATAATTACCTAATAGTCCAATAGGGCCATATAGAAGAGTCTCCTTTATGCAGACTATACTAATCCCATAGGGCCATATAGAAGAGTCTCCTTTATGCAGACTATACCAATCCCATAGGGCCATGTAGAAGAGCCTCCTTTATGCAGACTATTGCTGCAATTGAATTCCCAGTGCTCCATGCAAGTCAGTGCACTTAAGATACTGGAACTGCTCCTCTTTTGCTCATTGTTTGTATTCTAATAGCTTTGCTAAAATAACATTTAGTAGTAGTAGTAGTAGAGTAGTCTATAGAAGAGATGGAAAGAGAGGGAGTTTAGGCAGTATATTAAAGTCCAGGAAGTAAACGTGCACCAATCATGCAACATGTGCTGTGCATGTTAAATAAGAAACATTGAATTTGGTCTGAACCACACTACCGCTGTTTGACCTCCCCCCATATTGTGGTGGAAAAACTCTTGTTTGGCAAAGAACCCCCTAAACAGACACAGTGACAGGATTAAATACAGCACTTAGCAGGCCGGCATCTCAAAGCGCTGTATGCTGACCTAAAATCATCCGGGCAATTAAACCTTTCCCGTAGCAGTTGGTGCTTGGCGGGCAACCTGTCCAAACCCTGCTCTCTTCTGCGTCTCCCCTCACCCTGAGTCCTGCTGGATGTCAGTGGGGCGGGGCTTGAAAAGCATAGCGAGGCTGTCCTAAAGAGAGAGCAGGTTTTTGCCCTCATGCGTTAGATAACATTTTCTGCTTGCAGTATTTCCAGTGAGGCGGAGGAACCCTCTCGTTTACACCTATGCAGTGCTACTGACTGAGGTGTGTCCTAGAGGAAAGGTAACGCGCCAAGACCATCACAGTGGAAGACGTGCTGGTATTCACCGCGCGGGGGGGGGGGTTCACACATTCACAACACCGCGATGTGTTATAATGTCTGAAGCTCCGTTTAGAGATCACAGTCATGTCATCGGGGCTAACAGTTCCCGTCACACTGCATTTAAATATAGTATTCAGCCCTCGTAAATAATTGAGTGAAAACATTCAGCAACATCCAAGTCCTAACATAGCAACACGTTGATGATCATCATAGATTAATCAAAGTGCTATGAGGAAGGACTGGGTATTGGCAAGGACCTCACAATGTGATAGCAATCACAATACAGGGGTGACGATACAACTGTATCACAATATAGTGCTGAAAATGTTTAACCCTCCTGTCACCTTGAGGTCTAAACTACCCGCAACAGGCAGCCTCGCGGTTCAACCCTAGGACGACAGGAGGGTTAATACTAAATAATAATAAACTAATTATTAATTATTAACCAAATTTTTACCTAACCAACCATTTTGACCCAAGGATACCCGGAGGATAAACCCACAATAATGACACACAAAAGACCTCTTCTCTAACCTAACCTAACCCTAGCCCTAGGACGACAGGAGAGGTTAAAGAGAGCTAAAAACAAGACCCTGGCACATGCTCCTTGTAAATACTTGTAATTGTACACATAATAAATCGCTTTGGATAAAAGCAACTGCTATGTTACCTGATTGTTCCATGACAGAGTTCTTACACTGCTGGCAAGTCTGGCCACACTCGGCAGCCATCTTGGTGGTAACACCTCCAGGCAGTTATTTCAGGCCAACCGCCACCAGGCCTCTTAAATAAATGGGGGAACAGTAGTTTCTGCCTATTCGATGTGTCCCCAACCGCCATGCCACGTCTCCCATAGAGTTCTATTCAGAGTTAATGTAATATAATTTATACTGTAATGTCGCTAGATAATATAAGCAGCCTGTCTCCTTTATATAATGTCTCTGGTACTTCTCCCTATAATGTCTCTGGTACCTCTCCCATGGACCTCTGTTGTCATTATAAGTGGTCTGCCCCCTCTATATAATGTCTGGGTCTTCTTCGATAGAGCTTTATTGATACTGTAAGTGATCTATCTCCTCCATGTAATGTCTCTGGTAGGCTACTTCCCGTCTGTTGTCTCTTGCAGTCCCGCCAGACCCCCGAGGGAGAGTTCCTGCCCCTGGACCAGTGTGAGCTGGACGTTGGTTTCGGGACGGGGGCCGACCAGCTCTTCCTGGTGTCGCCGCTCACCATCTGCCACGAGATCACCCCCCGCAGCCCCTTCTTCGACCTGTCCCAGCGCTCTCTGATGAGCGAGCAGTTCGAGATCGTCGTTATCCTGGAGGGCATCGTGGAGACCACGGGTGAGCGAGAGTTACTCCCCCCCCTCCCCCACCTCCCCTCCCACAATCCCCGCGTTGTCTCAGTACAGCCGACAAGCGGTGGTCAGATCGGGTGTGGACGCCGCGAACGAAACTCAAAATAGGATGTAACGGGTGGGACAACACCAACAACCAAGCTCAAATGTTTAGATTGTTTTTGATTTGTTTGATTGTTTGTTTTATTTTTACACTTTCATATGTTTCTCATTGAAGCTGCCGTAGGTAGGGTTTGAGCGTTGCAACGAGAGGCGAGCGCCACAGCTAACAAAATAACAAAAAATAGAAACATGTTATAAACCAAAAACCCAATACCTCCAGCCCCCCAGCTACATAATTCACAGTACGTTCTTTTATTTACGTATTTTTTGTACATTTTCCTATGTCACAAAACAATTAACGCAAATATCAGCTCCTCCTAAAAGTGTAATATTGATTGTAGATCTAATTTCAAAACCCTTTCACTAGATCATATTCCAACAGGCCTACTGTACAGCAGAAGCAACACAAGCAGAATTAGGAACAACGCCAGAGAACGGTTGAATTATGAGGGGTATTTATTTCTGTCGGAACGCTTTTACGGCTTCTTCATGCATAATGAAAGCCCACAGCCGTAGACACACACGTGTCACTTTGATAAACGAGCGGGGGAGAAGTCCCACTCCTTTCCAAATGACGGCTGGGCTGGCAGAGGCTGACAGAAGTGATTCCGCAATGGGAATTGAGGCCGCACAATGTACGCCCATTTAAGAGACCTGTTGCGGTAACAGTGACAGCAGCACTGTTTAGTCCTTCCCTCTGTTCTGCCCAGCTCATCCCTTGTGCAGTGAGACAGACAAGCAGGCGGGTGGACAGACAGGCAGACAGGCAGACAGGCAGACAGTCTGTTCTCCGTTGATAACGTCATTACACCAAGGTGCATTTCCCCGCTCTCTCATCTGAGGACTTGAGGGAGCCTAGAAGACAGATAATGGCAGTCTCCTGTCTTCCCCAGCCCAACAGACAGCCCATTATCCTTAACTCATTAAGCCTAACTTCTATCCTCTTTCTCACACACACTTAGAGCCGATACTTTACCTTCAGCTGGCACTGACACAGATGTTAAATAGCAATTCTCTTCCCGACTGATTCCAATTAGGCCTCCACCGGGGTAGACATATCCACATGAAGTCGCCCTAATAGCCACAGGCTGCTACTAATTCGCTGCTCAGAGACACTCTCGAAAACAAATAAAGGAAAAGCCAATTCATCATAAGCATGGCGCAGCATAGCGTCTTCCCGAAAGACCCTTTTCTGCGTGTCCCGATTCAACGTGGGGACAACGTGAAGTGTGTGTGTTGTGTGTGTGTGTGCCTACACCTCTGCTCTGCGCGCAGAAGTGTTTTACGTATTTGTAAAGGCAAGTACTCCAGTACTTTAACTCAAAGAAACATTTGACTCAACAACATTCACTTGTACTTTGTCCACCTCTGGTTATGAGCTGTTAATATCAGTCACTCGTCAATAGAGTGCATGCGTGCTCCTACACATCTACGGTGCATGTGTGTGTGTGTGCGTGTGTGTGTGTGTGTGTGTGTGTGTGTGTGTGTGTGTGTATGCGCCCCATCCTTCATCCAGACAGGCCTTCCTAAGGAGCATGGTTAAATATACAGTACACACCGCCGAAGACAGGATGACAGAGAAGGCAGAGGGCCGGGTGCCTGGGAGAAGCGCGACGTTTCAACAGCGGAGGCTGGTGCCAGCCATTTTGCATAAAGCCCACTCGCGAGACACCCCCTTCCCCGTCTGCCAAGTGTTTGCGTATTGTTCCCAGGCTCTATTTTGATGCCGGGCGCTCGTGCTGAGTAAAGCATGAATGCGCTTGCGAGAATACCCAGCAGACACTGACAGCCACCCGAGTCATGAAACAGGATCCGGCACAGTTGTCAGGGTGGGATCCTATAAGTAATCCCCTCCCACGTTAAGTGGGTGAAGGCCGGCTAATTCACATTACAGAGGTGACCTTTGTTTAGATGCCGGGCGGCAGACCAGGCGTCTGGGCTCACTCACAACACTGAAGGTGTCATCGGGGGAAAGGCAAACAGACAGGCTCAACTCAATTGTGTTTGTAGGCTCAGGAGTGTTTTATCTATCGCCGCACGCAGGCTGCCGAGGCTGATGGAAATGTCAGGCAAAGTGTTCTACAGCAGCCGAGGTCAAACAGAAACCTGAACCGTCGAAGGCTAGCAACACTAGCATTATTAGCTTCTCCGCATTTGGAAACAAGGCTGGAGCCCCTTGGGTCAGAGGCAGCTGGTGCCAGGTGAAATGTCCGTCTCAATAAGAGCTATACTGTAGCTGAACTGTGCGGTCGCTTGTTTCAGACTATGTCGAAGAGGGTGTATGGTAAACATGTCCCGTTGAACCATGTTATTTTGGCTATACTGTACCACTGGAAGTGAACTTGAATTAATGTAAGCTACAGCCTAATGAATTGGAATTGCAGATTCCAATTGACTAATGTTTATGTACAAGGATATAGTTATAAAAATGTACTAGGTAATGTTAATACCACATAAAAATGTATAAACACAAGAACTACTAGTTCTTTGGATGAAAATATCTGCTCTTTTATTTAATTAACATAAATAGAAATTGATACACATACGTTATGAGAATATATTATATGTTTGCTTTCACACAATAAAAGTGTTTCATTCCACACAATGTTGGTAAACATGTTTACCTAATTAAAACGTAATTAACCTTTGTGATATCCTTAATTTGATCAAATTATGCCACCAGAGGGCGCCATCTGATTGTGTATGATTTTGTGTGTTTTGTTTAGTTCTCATTGCTGTGTGTATGTATTTTAATATTGATTATTGATTATTTATGTGTTTGTGTTTGTTTCAAACTCACACCTTGTTGTGCGTAAGCTGTAGAATTTGGATTAGCGCCCTCTATCTGCCACAAAGAGCTAGTGATTTGGGTAATTCTGACCCAAAGGCCATCATAAATTTCTCTGTGTGTAAATGGGCACACAAGATGGCCACTGACCTCCACCGTTCACCTCAGCCCAGCGGCGGTGGGAGCGTCCTCGAGACAGATGAGTCGTGCCCCCTGCTGTGTCGGTCACTGCGGGCTGGGTGGACGCCAGCCATTAGCTTGCTTAGGCGTTAGCGTTACTAGGCAAAGGTTCCATCTGTTTTTTGTTTTTTTTCTCCTCTGTTTTGGTGGCTTTATGTGCTCCATGGGTGCACAGCTAAATAAGCAGGCAGACAATAACAGAGGGGCCTGCTCATAAGGAACACACAATTGTGAGGTCTGGCTGCAGTTGTTGACAGCATGCTTTGTTAGCGGAGACTTTGTTTGGTGTCTACTTTAGGGTTGTTTATGTAATACAAATTGCATGTTGTGTTTGTGAACACTTTGTTTCACTTACTGCACCATGAATTGAAAATGATTTTCTGCCACTAGATGTCATACTACTACACCAGCATCTCAGCCCAAAACAAATGCATTGTGGGCTACATGCACGTACACACACACACACACACACACACACACGCACACATACACACGCACATGCACGGGCAGCCAGCCCGGCTATGTAAACAAAGAACAGGGGAGCTCGTATTACAACACACAGACACAGAGGTGTGATGTCATTCTCTGGTCAGGACACAATTACTTCACTAATAATGGCAAATATTTCTTTTAATTTCTTTTACTTTCCTATCCTAAATAAAATGGAAAAAAAAAAAAAACGTGGTCCATGCTTTGAATGAAGTGTATCGTTGTAAGAACACTGCTAAACTACTAATTAGACCTAAGCTAGAGGCAGTTATCACAGCATGCACAATATAAACTGATAAGATGGATTACTCACCCTTTGACCTCTATCATTGGAAGAGGCTCACCATGGAAACTGGTTTTATCATGGAAACCGGAATTATCGATGAACTGTAATGATGAAAAAGGCCAGCATTTGAAACACACATATATTATTATAATTTGCTGATCTCTTACGAATGTACAGTATTCATGGCAGCATGGGAGACAAATACACATTTGTGTTCCCTAGCAACTCTACGAAAGCCTTCCTAAATACTGCTGATGTTAATGAACGTTGCACGCTGTAGTGGCCTGTAAGAGCAAGTGTTCCCATATGTAGTGTAAACAGCACAGAGATACCCCGTCGACAATAAGCGGCTTGTACAGCAACTGGAGTTGTAACTGTTAACTGGAAGCACACACACACCTCTCCCCCCCACACACACATATATGTGTGTGTGTGTATGTGAGGTGGTCTGAGCATCCTTGGCATAGCCCTGCGTCCGGGCACAACAAGAGGATAAACACTATGCCTCTGCAAATATGGGGTCCACACTGTTCCTTTGTTGCCGTACATACCATAATGACTCAGCCTACGACCACCCCCGCCCAGAACATTCATGAAAGCCTCCAATCGCAGCGGCTGGTTTTATTGTCATCATCCGCTGTCTCGCTGTGACATTGAAAGGCAAATTACACCAGGCAGCACACCATGGTGACTTGTTTTACTCACTTTGTACAATATACACGATATATAGAGCAATATATCACAATAAACTGCTAGTTTGTTTTACTGATAGACAGTTGGCTCTGCATCCTATACTGTATGGATATTACATTCAGTATATCTATTTTCTCAAATAGAGTTTCGCACATTGGCTGTGCAACAAAATGCTGATCTGGTATCTACTGTGTATCTACTATTGAAGAGTCTCAAATGGCCTATCACCTCTATCTAGTCTCTGGTACGTCTCGCATAGACTCCTCTATTTAATGTCTTTGGTACTTCTCCCATAGAGTTCTATTCATAACTCTCTAAGCAGTCTGTCCCCTCTCTCTATATTTAACGCTCATGATGTCCTCCGGGTCAAAATGACCCAAATCACTAGCTCTTTGTGGCAGATAGAGGGCGCTAAACCTAATTTTACAGCTTACACACACATATGATGGGCACCGCTGGCACAACAAGGTGTGTGTTTGAAACCCGAGGACAACAGGAGGGTTAAAAGGCACAAAAAACAAAACCATATACATAAAGAAATTATTAATAAATAAATAAATACACACAGCAGTGACAATAAAGAGAACAACACAATCAGACACAATCAGGGGGCGCCATCTGGTGGCACAATGAGATATTAGAAGGGCAACAGGAGGGATATGTATGTACGGTATATACAGTGTGTGTGTGTGTGCGTGCGCGGTGTGGCCCCCTGCAGGCATGACGTGCCAGGCGCGCACGTCCTACACGGAGGACGAGGTGCTGTGGGGCCACCGCTTCCTGCCGGTCATGTCGCTGGAGGAGGGCTTCTTCCGCGTGGACTACTCCCAGTTCCACAGCACCTTCGAGGTGCCCACGCCGCCCCACAGCGTGAAGGAGCACGAGGGCAGGGCCGCCGCCGCCCCGCCGTCGCCGTCCCTGCCCTCGCCGCCCTCCGGCACCCCGACGCACCGCCACCTGCACCTCCTGCACCAGCACCCGGCGCGGGAGCGCGTCTTCTCCGTGGACTGCATCAACCTGGCGGAGGAGCGGCGGCGGGCGGGCAGTGGCGGGGGCGGCGGCCGGCTGCAGCGCATGAGCTCGTCCGGCCGCGAGGACCTCCAGAGGAAGGTGCTGCTCCTCGGCTCCCAGCAGCCCCCCGAGAAGGCCTGCAGCACGGGGGACCTGCCGCTGAAGCTGGAGAGCCTCGGCGCCTCCCCGGGGCCCGGGGGCGGCGCCGAGGCTCTCCAGCTCAAGGGGATGGGGGCGGCGGGCTTGGAGCCCCTGAGCCAGTCCACGGGGGACCTGCACCAGGGCAGCCTGGCGGTGCCCGGGCACACGCCCGAGGACAACCTGCCGGCCAAGCTGCGCAGGATGAACGCTGACCGCTAATGAGGGGGGGGGGGGGGACTCCCACAATGCACTGCAGCAAGACAGACAGACACACAGACAGACACACACAGACAGACACACAGACAGACACAGACAGACAGACACAGACAGACAGACAGACAGACACAGACAGACAGACACAGACAGACACACAGACAGACACACACACACACAGACAAACAGACAGACAGACAGACATACACAGACAGACACACAGACAGACACACACACACACAGACAGACAGACACACACACAGACAGACAGACAGATGGAGACACACAGACCCACACAGACAGACACACACACAGACAGACACAGACACACACAAACAGACAGACACAGACAGACACACACAGACACAGACACACACACAGACACAGACAGACACACACAGACAGACACACACACAGACACAGACACACACACAGACAGACAGACAGACAGACACACACAGACACAGACAGACACACAGACAGACACAGACAGAAAGACAGACACACAGACAGACACAGACAGACACACAGACACACAGACAGACACAGACAGACAGACAGACACACAGACAGACAGAGAAAAACAGACAGACAGACACAGACAGACAGACAGACACTAACTTGGTGGCATGGATGCTATCTTCGAAAGCGTGTTCTTTATCGTACCAGAACAACGTCAGGAGAGACAAGAGTGATGATGCCTTACTGGCTGTTTACTGGTCTGGTGATGTTTGTTTGTAGACACACCCTTCTACTGAAACCTTAGGTGACTGCATGTATACGCTTAATCCATACATTCATATGCACCACTGCACTTCGCTAATTATCTTTTAGTTTAAACAATATATCAATTATGTTGAAATTATAATAAATATTGTTTAAAAGTTCAACGTGTTTTTATTCCCCCAATGAGTAGTTTTTATGCAACTATGTCAAGTTGTCAACTAGGTGACTACCATACTACAAGAGAGACCACACAATAATACAGAAAAATAATTTGAAAAACACGTCACACACACACACACACACACACACACACACACACACACACACACACACACACACACAGGCTGTTGTTAATGTCCTAATTTCAGTTGTTGACAGGTTACACTTCCAATGGAATGATCCTGCAGTTCAGAACGTACGGGTGAGGCTGAACATAATGGGATGTGCCACCAGTGAGAGAAGAGAGAGCGAGATTAGTAGAGAGAGAGAGGGAACAAGGGACAGAGCGAGAGTGGATATGAAGGACTTTATTGGAAAATGGGCACTGATAATAGTCAACCTATCTCTCACACACACACACAAACACACAAACACAAGTAAACGGTCACACTGATTATGTTTCTTTTCATAATAAATATCACAGAGGCACAGCATTCACTCTATAGACTATAGGGTTCACTGAGGGCACAAAATGACTTTTCTAAACACACAAACTTAAACCTGGCATAGTCCGTCAGTCCTGTTATAATCTCTGTGAACGCTGCAAATGTCGTAACCCGATGGGTTACGACATTGCTCCTTTCATAAAGATAGTTTATTAAGTTTTATGACATTATTGATATTTTGGGATTTTACTTATTATTTCCTATTTCTGCTTGCCCATTATGTGAACAGTGATTCACCACACACTGTACACGTCAAAAAGAAGGGGCCAAACTCCAAAATAACCTAATTACACAATCTGTTGCTCATGCTCTCTCCCACAGTGAGCTGGAGAATGTGTGGATCTGGGACATTATAACACAGCGGTGGAGCGTATACCTACAATGGGAGCACAGTTATGCAGTACACTTAAGCCCCAGGGTTAACCACCTCAGCAGCACACAATGACAGACGCATCGGAAATATCAGTTAGAGCGGGTCTCTCTCTGGCTTTAAGAGAGACTTACTGTATAATGAAGCTTTGACCTCCACTCTCCGATGTTCGTCTCACAGTTAACCAACATCCGGTTTCCCATCTCACACCTTCTTCCTGCGGTGATATTGTGTTTCTGTTTTTGCTCCCTCTGACTTTACAGGAGGCTATGCATTGCCGAAATAGTTCATTCGTATCGTATCGTGAGAGGAAACGGCAAACAGACAGCTGCAATGTCCGATTGCCTCAGTGCACACGTTAGTGCTTACAGAATATTCCACAATGCAGCTCTGGAAATAATTAAGAGACCACTGCACAAAAATATAATCATATAAATGTACTGTAAATAAGATAAAATAAGAAAATAAGAAATTATATAAATATAAATATAAAAATACATGTATTATGTGTAAATAAAAAATTCAAATATATAAATAGTAAAACCAGAGGAATTGCTTCAGTGGTTTTTCTAGAGTTGTATGTTAGTGCAATTCTACAGTGGGAATAATGTGTATTAATTTACTAGCTATTTAAATTATTATTATTATTAAATTTCTTAACAGCTTTATTTAACCAGAAACTTAATTGAGAACTCCCTCTTTTTAAGGGCGACCTGGTCAAGACAACACACTGTTACAAAGTTAAAAAAAACCTTTATTAAAAAGGAGCACCTGAGACATCATAAATAGCATAGCAATTATATTCAGTTACAGTTTTTAACCAAAGCTTTGAACTCTCCCAGGAATACAACATCAGTAACCCTCATAATGTCCTCTGGGTCAAAATGACCCAAATCACTAGCTCTTTGTGGCAGATAGAGGGCGCAAAAACCTAATT
Source organism: Aphredoderus sayanus (assembly GCA_027564795.1). Taxonomy (NCBI): domain Eukaryota; kingdom Metazoa; phylum Chordata; class Actinopteri; order Percopsiformes; family Aphredoderidae; genus Aphredoderus; species Aphredoderus sayanus. Next base: position 16,507 of record JAODUG010036351.1, read on the forward strand.
CTACAGCTTACACAGACATATGATGTGCACTGCTGGCAGAACAAGATGTGACTTTTAAACCAGGGGACAACAGGAGGGTCAAAAAGCACAAAAAAACAACCTAAATACATAAAGAAATAATTAATAAAGAAATAAATACACTCAGCAATGACAATGCCTCAGCAAAATAGAAGAAAGCTGCTCTGCCAACGTCGGGCAAATCCTCTGTACCTGGCAGAGTAGCCATCGAGTGGAACAACAATTATAATAACTTAGTAAGTGATAGGAGATTACACAGATATGAAGGGAGTTTGCCCAGTATACCATATTAGCTTTTGACTGTTAAAGGTATCATCAGTCATTATCAACTTTGAACTCAAAACAAAACCACCTCTCTCTTCAATGCCACAGGGTTCTCCCTCAGAAGCTCAGCACCGAAAATAATAATAATAAAAATCAGGGAAGGATAGTCTAATGTTCTGGGTGTTGGACTCCCTGCCGGAAGGTTGGGAGCCCCAGAGTTAGCCTACCTGTAAGAATCCTTGAGCAAGATGTCTAACCCCCTCACTTGCTCCTTGTAACACATGTAACTGTACTTATTGTAAGTTGTTTTGAATATTTGAATTGTAATTTGTATACAAGAAAGGTGAGCTTTAAAGATTGGAGGACAGAATAGTAACACAAGTGACACAGAGGCCCCCTGAAGACTTAAAAGTTCTTGTTAATAAGGTTTCACTCACCGGTGCCTGGCTTCAAGAGCTTCATTAGTCTCTGCTCAATGGAAATTCATTTTTCATCCTCTTTCAGTGGGAGGCGTTTTTAACGCGGCCCTCTCGGCTGTGATAATGACCCTGACACCGGCGATGGGTCGGCTGAGGGGTAAAAATATACCCGGGCACATGAATACTTCATGGCGAGACTTTGGCAAGGGCAGGTTGAGCAGCTCATCATTAGGAGCCAGTCTCTCTGCATTATTTGCGCTAAGTGGGATCCCTTTAGCCACTCAGAAGCGGGTGAGATAATAACAATACTTTTAGGCCTACAGCTTTAAATATTCTAAGATCTGATCCTTTCATAGTACAATGGAATATTAGGGCCATTGTAGGTAAACATGTTTGTAATAATATGTAATAATACTGCATGTGGAAGGGGACAGGATAGTCTACTGGTTCTGGCTGCTGGACTCCCATCCGTGGGCTTGAAGCCCAGAGTTTTCCTCACCTGCAAGCATCCTTGAGCAAGATGCCCAACCCCCTTGATACTTGTAATTGTACTCATTGTAACTTTGTCACTTTGGACAAAAGCATCTGCTAATTGTAGCGGGGGGAGGACAGTAGGCCTATCTGTAAATTTAACCCTTGTGATGTCCTCCGGGTCAAACTGACCCAAATCACTAGCTCTTTGTGGCAGATAGAAGGCGCTAAAC
>JAODUG010036361.1:0-17910 GCA_027564795.1 Aphredoderus sayanus
TAACAGGCTGGAGGCACATGCACGAGCATAGCAGCACTAACAGGCTGGAGGCACATGCACCAGCATAGCAGCACTAACAAGTAGTGTGGAACAGCTGCGCTGAATCAGACTGTTGATCAGCCAATCACAACCTTCCCTCGTAATGTACTCACATTTGGCCACACGGCGGCGTCATCTGATTATGTATGATTTGTGTGTTTTTCAATTGTCATTGCTGAGTGTATATATTTCTTTTTGTCTTTTTTCTTTATGTATTTATGTAGTTTTATTGTGCCTTTTAATCCTCCTGTTGTCCTCGGGTTTCATACACACACCTTGTTGTGCCAGCAGTGCACATCATATGTGTGTATAAGCTGTAGAATTAGGTTTAGTGCCTTCTATCTGCCACACAGAGCTAGTGATTTGGGTCATTTTGACCCGGAGGACATTACGAGGGTATTAATATATCAAAGCCAACTACAGCAGGAAACAATGATTTCTGCAAAATCTTGGGAAGTGCAAATTTGTAGTTCCACATTCTATTAGTTTTGTCTTCCAGTCCATTATCCGTGTGTTCAATGTTTTGTTCCGATCCTGGTTTTCTGTCTCCCTCATTGTCTTTGTGTGATAAGGGAGCAAGTGCAAAACCATTAGGTTATTGTTTTCGCCTGTTTCCCCTTGTATTAAAACCCTGTGTTTAGTTTGTGGTTGGTTTATTTTGTTACTGAAGTCTGCCTGCAGTATACTGTACCTGGTCCTTGAGTTTACGTGAAGTTTATTTTTTTTGTCACATTTTTCTCTCCTCGCCTTCTTTCTTTAGGATCCTCCAGTTAAACTTGTGACAGATTTTTGGTGCACCAATGAAACTAGACAGCAGCTTAACACCTTATGCTGTGTTTTCACTTATTTTACTTTTTGCAGGGTGTAGCAGTATTGTAATATGCCACATATAGTAAGCTGTACAGAAACCATTTTAAACACAGACCATTTGTAATTACAGTCCAAGATTTTGCCAGGCTATTGATGACTACATCGCTATTTGCTTGTTGGCATAGAAAGAGATGAATGGTAATATTTGTCATTTTCTCCTGTAAGCTTCCCATATGAGGCTTCAGCGTTCTAGAAGACTGTATGATATTATATCATCACCTACTGTAATTGCTGCGCATTTGCAACAAATGTAATTTGCACCTGCTGGCTGAATCAAATGATCAAAACATTTTGCCAAATTATAATACCTCACCTTGCTTTTCCCTATACCGAATGTATACCTACATTTCTCTGCACAAATGAGGACAAGGCTCAGAATAATAAATGTTGAAAATGTTGCAAGGTCAGAGACACCCTTATGTTGTAGCACTCTACAGGTCTTGCTCACTCACAAAAATAGCACCATGATGTTATTTGTATTTAATATAATAATAACATACTTTCTATTTCCACATCTGACAATGCATATCCTGTAATATTAGTCAAATCATAAGAATCAAACAATTAGATAAAATTAGGTGAATGAGTTATCATTTTTGAAATGCTATTCTGAGGATGTTAATGATAAATAATAAAAAGAAATTGGTACCAATGATACCCGTGACTTAAGAAAACATTGATTTGCTAGTCAGTATGCCATCTCTGCACTCTGCATTTCTTAGTGATACTTTAAAGTCGTCTGATATGAAATTAAATGACATTTCTTTGATCATAAAGTTGGTCACTCACATTGCACCCCACTAATACAGAAATCTGTTTTTATGTCCAAGTCTGGTTTCACTGCAGACATATAATTGAATAACCAGTATGGAGTCTGCTTCTGTTCATGAGTAAATAATACTGATCTACCTTCGGGCTACTGCGTATAAGGAAGGACTTAGTACATCCACGTAATTTATTACACAAGCCATTCTCTGAGTCTGTTTAGTAAATCTGTGACTGCTACTCAGCAACAGACACAGTATACTATTATCCACTTATTTTGGAAATAGGTCATATGTTTTTTACCGGTTCATTCGCTGGCAACACGTTATAAAACACCCAGGGTAAAGTGAGCCCAGAAAGCGGTTCAACAGATCTACTCACAATACATTTGTAAACTCATAGTTCTTTTTGTCTCTTTGCAGACAGTATTGAAGGATCTTCACACGGCAATTACATATGAACGCGAGGCAGACACCAAGGAAAATATGTCTCTCTGCACCGTCTGAGAGAGCTGCACGTTAGCCTCATCTCTCAGACACTGTCAGGGGCAAAAAGACTTTTGTGCTCGGATTTCAGCTGGTCTCATTTAGTCCTCATTAATCTGGATAAACTTGTCTGAGTTTGGCTCTTAACTTGCGGCACAGAGCGAAGGAGATGCAGACGATAGCAGCACTCCAAATGTCAAAAACCACCGGAATAATCCTACACTGTTTAGACCTTAAGCACATACTGTGGCCAAAGACAAATCCGTCTTATAAACTCACCACATCAATTTGTTACACTAGAGCACGTAGTGACAATGAGTAGAGTAGAGGGACTATTCGTTTAGAAAAGTTGTTTTCACACTCTTGTTCGTGTGAACTGTTTCAATATATCAAATGATATGGTTTGAATTAAAGGCTGCCTCAACAAAAATGTTGTCCATTCCCAGACACATCACACGTGTTGAATAGTAGAGGTAACACCTAGGTCGCTTAAAGTTAAGACAAACATGGAGAATAAGACATAATATTCAAGTTTCTCTTTCACATTCGCCTTATTTTTAAATGTAACAGCAGACAATTGTGAGTATTTCCGTTCACAGCTTTGTGAGAAAATACTTACTGCTAGTATGTATTATTTGTGAAAATGTAATGCATTGCTATAATTAATGTGCACAAAGGCCCATGCACAAAGGTTACTTCGTATGGTCCTAGTCAGACTTGGGAAGATACTGTAGAAGTGTAAATACTGTATTAATTTGTTGTATTAATATACTGAACTGTATAAAACACACTTTCAATCAACTTTCAGTGCCTCAGCACTTAAGCACATTTCCCATTAAGCCTGGAGAGTAGTGTAAAAGGACATTTTGAAAGATCTGACTTTTAGTTAACCTTGAAGTCTGACGATAATCAATTATAATGTTAAACTATCACAAATACTGCAAAGGAATAACCCTCCTGTCGCCCTTAATTATATAGATTTATGCTGCCATGTGATTGTGTATGATATTGTGTGTTTTTTAATTGTTGTGTGTATTTATTTCTTAATTATTTCTTTATGTATTTGTGTTGTTTTTTGTGCCTTTTAACCCTCCTGTTGTCCTTGTGTTTCAAACTCACACCTTGCTGTGTCAGCAGTGCACATCATATGTCTGTGTAAGCTGTAGAATTAGGTTTAGTACCTTCCCTCTGCCACAAAGAGCTAGTCATTTGGGTCATTTTGACCCAAAGGACATCACGAGGGATGGCCAGTGCAGTTTCCTATATAGAATTTAGGTTTTTGCCTGGACCGCACTATACTGTTGATGAAACCTCATGCTATCGGTTCATGCCCTTTGCCACGGCAATCAAATGCTTCTGTAACAAGCACAATGATGAATATTAAGAATGAACCTAATGCTTTTTTAATGAGGTGACATGACAGTTGGGACACAGATACTTCCTTGTTCACTCCAAACATGTAAGTAAACGAGATGTGTCCATCAACTGCCACCAACTTGCCTGTGGGAAAATACTTTAGATGTCACTGGAGGAGCAAACTAGTAACCTCCTTTGGGATTTGCACATAAACTGTCAGCCAAGATAATAAACACTGCTCAAGTCTGTGGATTAACCATGAATAATCATAAAGGAAGTGTCGCGGTTAAATAAAAGAACACAATTTAATGCCACCAGCTGGTGATTCACCTTTTATGGAGGTGAATTAAAAAATGTCAAGACTGACATTAAAACATAACATTATAACTCCTCCTCTTCAGGATTGACATTTCCGATAATCATGTATTATGTGAAACTGTTAAAAATTCTAAAAGTTAATAAATAAAGCCAGTGCAGCTTCCCATAGGCCGATGACTCAACATAAAGTACTGGACTACCAATGATGAAAGCTCAAAGCTCACAGGTATGACATTGATACCGAACTGGCATACTATATATATGCCTCAGAGAAATATGCACAGCATTTACCCATTGCTTTATTGTGTAATTGTTGTATGCTCGTTTGTTCTGGTGTAATCTCTTAAAAAAAGTAAGAAATTAAAAAACACTTTCATATTTGAAAAATGTTTTGCCCAAGTCTGGCAGTGGCCTGTCAAATAAAATACATATCTTTTTGTCCCACATAAAAAAAAATGCATGTGGGAGAACTAAGATGCAACAGTTTTCTACAGTACATGTTTCTAAAATAAATTGAATATTTAAAAACGCTGCTGACATATACTGCCAAAAATATTTTGTTTTTGGCAGTAGGTTTGGAAAATAGAACTGGAGCTTGCAGCCATAAATTAAGTGAATTTAAAATATATGAAAAAGGGTTATGCAATCTATATACTGTACACAGCATTACCCAAATGTTGCCTCAAATTATTTCTAGACTTAAAATTGTAAATATTTATTGAATAGATGCTATATAGTCACACTGATAAGCACATATTTGATGTTACAATGCCTTCATTTGATACTTGTCATTTATAATATACGGAAGGAGTTTCCATTTGTGAAAGGGCCAACATCAAACTAACCCTTCTAACTTTAATAGGTTAATAACTTGTATATCATACAGTAGATGCTTGATGTCACATAGCATTTAATAATGACCTATTGCTCTATTATCTGTAATCTACTATCTATGACTTATTGTTCTATTGTCAAGTCAAGTCAAATGTATTTATATATCACATTACAGTCTCAAAGGGCTTTACAAGCCCACATTTCAGAAGGAAACAAACACCCCATGAACCTTGAAACCTTGAAAAACTATGCATTGTTCTATTGCCCATGGCAACAGTGTTGATTGTAGGTGGTTTGTGTTCAACCATGCTGGAAAGAAACATGTAGTGATTACAAATATTACTGTTCTCAAGCTCTGGCTATTTATATTGTGGGTAAGATGCGGGTAATGACAATTTTGTACCTGTATTATACCTTGGTTTGTTTAATTTTGGGCAGGTGTGTTTAACCACCATGCTGTATACTGTAACCAGTGCCATGAATGGAGCAGTAATAATGAAAAACAAACATTTTAATCACACCAGTACACACCTATATTCCTTTACAACACTCACACATCTCAAAAAGTCAAACCCTGCTCACTGTATACATTTTCAAACCAAAGCAACAACGTTTATGTAAGGCTGGTTTCAACCACAACATAATTAATAAAAAAAAGTTAGTTTTTAATTAATACAGTTATTGTTGATAGAGCGAGAGCAGAGCAGATCCTTCCTTGATGTTTGGTCGTATATGCATTCCAAAATAATACTTTGGAACTCAGTCACGGTATTGAGCACGTTACAGTAATATGTTCAGCAGAAACAGAAATGGAATTTCATCCCTTTTGAAATGTGCAATTAGCAGGTTTTGATACCAAATATGGCTGTATTATTAAATTGGTTACTTACTTTCTCAAGTCTGCTGTGTGTGTGTGTGTGTGTGTGTGTGTGTGTGTGTGAGATCTAGAAGAGTTGCCATGGAATAACTTTTCAACAGTCACTTTCACTGCTGCATTTGTTGAATTGCCATACATCTGTGGTCTGTGGCTTCCCTCCCTACATGTTTGGATAAGACTATGTTACGGCGCATACTGGTTCTCTGTTAGTCCGCGTGAAGCAAACATGGCATAGCATCCACATCAAAATCCAGCTAAAATGATTCTAATCACAACCTGTTTTGCCACACATCACTACGGCAACCGAGTGCTTTTCAGAAAAATGGAGGGAAACTTGCCAGATAGCTTCTTTTTTTTTTTTTTGGTAGGGGGTTCATCTGTCATATGGTAAGCCAAGTTGCTCGCATAATGTGACACCAAAGCATCTGTTCAGGGGATTTCTGCATTCTACTACAAGATGTTGAGGGGTTTTTTCCGCAGTAGGGTCCAATTTCTCTCTGCTCCAATGTAGCACCATCCCAAATACAGTATATCACAGTAAGTTTTGTCTTACTATGTTACAAATGTTAGACTATACTATAATTAAATTATTTATATTTAGCTGGTGTGGATTATAGATGATTCAGATACAATTAGGTAGGAAATGAAGGATGTTTCTTTACAGTTAAATTAGTTTGATGAACCGCAGACTCACTCAGTCATGGATTTTGCCAAAGGATGGCACGATGTAAACTGTTGATATGGTTTTTGAGGTTGGAAAATGTTGAAGTCATCCTATGGAAAGTGACTATTAGTAGTACTAATAGACTTGGCAACCTTCCTGCATTTTTATGGTACTTCTACCTTGGAGACAAAGTGGCACTTGACAGCATTATGTTACTGTGGGGCTTTTGCACTATCATTGAGATGCATATTAATCAGCATAAATCGAATGGAACTAAGCCTGTTGATGGACTGAGTGACGTATGTATATTACTTGAGTACATTTTGTTCTCAGGTATGGCTGGATGGATGTCTTTAAATAATGTGCCATGTATTGCTCTACACAATATTTTATGGATATTTATTCCCTAGTAGGCACTCTTTGATTTGTCAACTTTCAATCCAGCTATGGAGTATTTATTAATGCCCTTTTTTATTTCAACCTTTAAAACTATGCTTTGTTTCTCTTTTTCCAGGCATATGGAAAAGTACAGTATATTTACTGGGGACTTCATAACTGTTAAAAGCATTGAGTAATACATTTCGCCAAAGAATAACAGAATATCTACAGTGGTTTAACCCTCCCGCTGTCCTATGGGTCAAAATGACCCAGTGCACTACCTTTTTGTGCCAGCAGAAGGCACCAACCACAACACTAATTTGGCCTCAGGAAGTTTAAGATATTTATTGACCACCTCACATACACTACTCTAGTTAATACATAGAAATACATTTGTGTAGATTTGCACTTTTTTGCAAGTTAATATTTAATTACTGTGTAATGACAATATGGGATACATATTGTGGGGCTATATTTTTGTGTGTAATAGTCATTACTATGTCATTACTCTCAAGACTTCTAGGGTGCTATAATATTACTATTTCACATTTCATATACCAATATCCAGAACCTAGATTACAGTTATTGAGACTATACTTTTCTGGCTACCATAGAGGATGGTTTACAGTATGTACGCATGTCTGAACCAAAATGCTTTCCTATGGTTTGCATGATTAGAAGATGACATTTACTGTGGTTATACAAAAAATGATCAGACCATTGCATTCTTAATGTGGTTAATGTGCATTAAAGGATATGATCCTGTCTGCCAATAGATCATGTCACAGTCAGGATGCACCACTATATGTTCGCAGACAGACATGTTGAGAAGCTCCGATTACAACTAATAGAGGGAGTGTGATGCCATTCTCTGCTCAGGATGCCACTACTATGCTATATCTTTACACAGAAAACAGTGGTCTGTGCTATTATCATATTGATTGCATGAGCTGTCAGAAGGTTGAGCACCATCCAGTACAACAGCAGAAATCATGCCTATAGGCACTGTAGCAAAGTCCTTATTATTCTAACATTCAGAACTTACTCCAACACTAGTAAAGTGCATCAGATGAACACCCATTTCACCCATTGTGACTGACCTAATATTTTGTGTAGTAAATAATTTGCTGAATTATTAACTTTCTTCTTCTCCATTTTGTGCTAACAACTTGTCTTTAACCAGAAAAGATGAATGGCAACATATGAAACCCTCGCAATGTTAGAAAAGGCTCACAACTACAGTATATTTAACCTTTCATTTCTTATCATAGCATATCTTTGCAGATCTTGTGAGGTTGATATAATTGGCATACCTTTAGTCACACGTCGTGAAAAAAACATTAGTTTGTACAAGCCCTTACATTGAACCAACTGACAAATATACTGGTTCCACAGCCAACCTGCAGGGTTAAACATTCCATTAAATAACACTTAGTTCATGTCAGGAATGAGGTGATTTCAGTGTGATCTGTTAAATTAGTCACTGAAGGTGATTTAGGGTACATTCCATTCCATATCAATCCTTTCAATGTGAAATTCCTATCTGAGATCTAAGGAAACATGGGTCATTTGCTAAAATGTTACAGTTACTAGGTCCACTGACATCTGCAAAGGCACATTGAACTTCAATCACAGTGGGTGAAAGCTTCCAAGCAAGGTTTCATCCATCTGGTCTGCCACAGGTGACAATATAGGATCTGCTGTTTATCCAAATGTATTATAATAAAAATAAAAATAGAGAAACCTAATGCATATGGGAGCAAAGGTGGAACAGTTCAGGGGCCTCATTTATAAAGCTCAGTGTAGAGTCCATCCTATAACATTACGTACGCCAAAACCTCAGAATCTGCGTACACCCAGATTTATAAAACCATGTGGCGCAACACTTAAGCCACATATACTTACGCCGTATATATATATATAAATATATATATAAATAAGAGGTATAGTCTACATTATGAACAGTTATTGTATGTGGTGATGCGTTTTATTTAATCTGTTCCATGTGGGAAGGGGTTTTATTAAGTGATCTCACCATCGGGCGTCGCTGATATGCATGTCTGAAAAACCTTGCGTAGACTACGCATGGATGAAAGGATGCATTTTTTACGCATCGAATATTTCTATATATCCAGACGTTTTCTGTAAAAGATGCGTACGCACATTTGACGTCAGTTAACGCAACTTTTTTGTGCGTATCAACTTTTATAAATGAGGCCCCTGGTCTCTGAAGTGTGTGTGTGTGTCACCCTACTAAAGGCATTTTGCATTGACTTGGGACGGCAGTGACACAGTGGGTAGTGCCAGACGACAGGTGATCATAATGTTGCTGGTTCAAATCTTGTTGCCTCCTGTCTAAGTCTAAATGTGTCCCTGTATGAGCAAGACACCGAACCCTAATTGCTCCCAGTGGTCAGAGGGTGCCTTGCATTGCTGACACCACCATCGGTGTTTGAATGGGTGAATGAGAGGCAATCATATACAGCCCTTTGAGTGGCCGAGAGTTGGAAAAGCTCCATATAAATACAGTCCATTTATTACTTGTAACTGGAAATTTAAATTCACCCTTTTGGTCTGCAAAAAGGGGGATCTACAGAAACTAACAGGGCTGTCCCCCTCCCCCTTCCAAACTTTGAATGTGGAAGTTTCCATACATTTGTGCATCTCACTTCTATTCTGTTCTCTCAGGATTTTATAGTTACAGCCTTGCCACAAAGGAGTGAAGCCTCTGATGCCTGATTTAACCAGGCATTTTTGGAGGGACAAAAGAAGAGTAGGATTGAGTCTTGTGCTAAGAGCAGCTGTTTTTAGGTATTTCATACATCATTAGAAGTGTGTGTGAACAGATGGCCTTAACTATTACTGTAGTGCTGGTTAATGTTGTGAAAGTGAATTCGAGTCTAGCAGGGAAAGCATGTCTATAACGATTGGAAACCCGGGCTTGGAACACTTTTAATGGCTGTGTATGCAACCCAAAGAACATCCATCACAGCAATTACCTTCATGGGCCTGTGGAGAAAAATGCTCTTGTACATATGATACATTGGCAACGCACATATTCAGAAGTAAATGTGAACATGTGGTCAGTGTCAAATTAGATTATTGCAGAGCATTTTTGATCAGGCCTTGGACATGATGTAGGCCTGTTCCTGTGCATGAAATGAAATAAATGATTAGAATGACACTGAAGATAAAGTGTGTGCTTTAAGCTATTACTTCTGGTAATTTGTCAGATCCTGTCAGATGTATATCTGTCACATATTTCAAATTCTACATTTAATAGAAAAAAAATCTATATTTAGCTAATGTTATAAAATATTCACTGGTGTTTTAGCAGGGGAAAATGCTTATAATAAAAAATACAAGCCATACTTTTTTACAATAGATCAACAAAGTCACACATACTCATACATTGCTTTACATGTTAGATTCACATATAGGTGCACATGCTTCCAAGAATAATATTAATTTAACATAAATCCCTTCACTGGCTTCCCGTTTGCTTTAGGATTGATTTTAAGATTGTACTATTTGTTTTTAAATCTTTGCATGGCCAAGCTCCACCGTGTATTTCCGTACTCCTAAAGCCTTATTCCCCATCGAGGCCATTAAGGTCTGCTGACCAGCAACTCCTTGTTGTCCCTAGAGCAGGGCTACAAAATAAGGGTGAGCGAGCCTCTGCAGTTGCTGCCCCAAGACTGTGGAATGAGCTACTCCTTTGTGTTAGAGTGGCCCCTAGCCTTCCTGTTTTTAAATCACAATTAAAAACACACTTTGACTCGTTGGCGTTTAAATCTGCTTGAGTTTTTATTTTGTTATGATGCTCCTATTTGTTGTGATTATTCTGTGTAATGTTGTTGTTCTATCTACAGTATGTACTTACCAGTATGTGATGTTAGCACTTTTTCAACCTAGTTGTTTTAAATGTGCTCTAAATAAAGTGGATTGGATTGGAACATATTTTGTGAGCAACGCACCACACCACCAGTTATTACCATAATAACTAATGTTATCGTTAACGGTTAGTGTTCAAATCAACACTTTTCTCTATGCAGAAGAAAGAGTCTGAATCACACAAGGTTTCCGATCTTCCATTCAAATGTTGTTATCTGTCCGCTGACTACAAAAGCTATTTTATTTCCTGGGGTGAGTGTGTTCTGACTCAAGTTGTAACGCGGAGTCGGTTGGCGAGTGCAGGCGATGGAGAACGTTTCATGAGTCCAATCCTCCTGTGTTCCTTCGGGTCAAACTGACCCAACACACTACCTCTTTGTGGCAGATAGAAGGCGCTAAACCTACATCTACAGCTTACACAGACATATGATGTGCACTGTTGGCACAACAAGGTTTGCTTTTGAAACCCGAGGACAACAGGATGGTTAAAACGCCCGAAAAAACAAACAAATAAATAAAATATAAAAATACACACAGCACTGACACTAAAGACACAATCAAACACAATCAGATGGTAGTATCATTAGTATATTGTACTGACCATTACACAACTTATTTCATACAGTGTATGAGTTCCTGTTATCTTGGACATTTTGTAATACTATTCAATGTATAATTGCTAACTGTTGCCCACTCGGCACCTATTGCATCATAACTACACTGGGAGGGTTGGATTCCTCCCTCTATGGTTGCTAGTAGAAAATAGGATATCATTATTTTACATGTGAAATGTGGACCAGTGCAGCCCTTTGAGACTGGAGTATGATTAAGAGTTATATAAATACATTTGACTTATGGGATGGATGTCAAAACTTGAGCCTGTCTGAGCAGCAGGTGGTCAGAGGTGCATGGATGGAGGATGGGTGTGTGTAGACGAGAAGGTGAAAACAATATACCGGTGGTGGTAATCATCTCATTAACCAAGCATAACAAGGTGGAAGGCTATTCTTGACAACCAAAGTACTGTAGCCTTTTATCCCAGCAGATTCATTAAAATACCAAAAAAATATTTAAAGTGTGCCCTTGTTACTGCATTTGAGTGTTACATCACAGCCCTTTACATTGTCTTTCAATAAAAAATACATAGTTTGAAAAACTAGTTTGCTTCAGGTAGGATTCAATCATACTGTCAGAGGAATAATGGCCTGTGAAAGTAACAAAACAATGAAAATACTGTGCAGATGACCTTTACCTACAACGGAAGTGATTATGGGCATAGGATGGAAGAAAATAGACTCTAACACCTTAACATTAAATGGCTCATAAAATGTAGACATAAATACAATCCCACTATCTCTGTTGAATGTTTGTCTTACCTGTAACTGTGTTTTAAACTCTTTGATCACAGAAGACCCACTTGTAAGAGACGGGCAACATTTATTTTATGCCTACATATTACTGGTAAAACAAACTTATTTCTCTTCCGCCCTGACTCTAATTTTAAACATTTTCAACTGCAGTAGTCTCACAGCCTGTCTATTCATTATCCCACTCATTCATAAGAAACACAATTATTTCTTTCTTTCGTATATTCTAATTATCTTGCCATGGATTTAGACTACTATGATGGCTTTGAAAGCAGATGTGAAGCAACATTTCTATATATAGCAAATTATCATCCCCACAATGTCCTTGACATGTTTAAGTCCTTTGTAAAATCTTTTATATATTTTGTATAGTATCATTCCTCTTTTACTCTAAATTAAGTACTTGTATTGACATATTTTGTTCAAATAAGATTTAGCCTTTTATCAGGGTTAGATCAAGAATAACAAATTATGCTTTCAATCAGAAATTGCATTCTGAATGTTATCACAGCATACAAGCATTCAATACACATGCAAAATTATCATAATTGTTTCTGTCTTTTGTTAAAATGTAAGAAACAATTTTGCCTGATTGTGGTGTTAAAGAGCTTATTATCCTTGTAATGAGTATTCTAAGTAAAACTGACTGAGATACTGTAACTGAATACAAACAAAACATGTCTGATTCCACCCCTCCACCTCTCCACAGCAGTGAAGTTAATTTTCAATCCGCTAAACAGAGCCCTTTGGGCCACACAGACAAATTAAACAGCTACCGAGTTAGTTGAAATCATAGACTGTACAAACAAACTGGACAAACTCTCTGTGACGTCAACAATAAGTTTTCAAAAGACGAGGTTTGAACTGTGCTGACTCTGGTGCAGTACTTGATTCCACCTGTAACTGATTAGTTATATAAAAATACATCCCCATACAGTTGTCATGAAGGGGAAAACTATCTATAGAAAGCAACAACCCCCCCCCCTCCCCTTCCCCCGCTGTACCAGGTTGTAAACATTTATTTTTGTTGTAAAATTTAACATACCGGTCTATGGGGATTCACATCCTTTTGGAGCCAGACTCAAGTGGCCATTTGAAGAACTGCAGATTATGGTATGCATTGGAATAATTTCTCAGCACCATGAGGTTTACGCATGGTTCAAATACAAGATAAATTAAAGTGATAATTTTACTCACTACCTCTGACTGAGTTGCCTGACCCATTTTATTAGGTCTTGAGCCTCATTATATATTTTCCCTCTTGTTATTTTTCAGACCCTTGGTTGATGTTTGCAAAGGACCGTGAAGACACCAGTACCCTCCCTCAGTTCATTCACTCTGCTATCTCCAGATAGCAGAGCAAAAATATATTTCGCTCGCAGCCCAAACGCTTTCCCCACTCTGGTAACGATTGCTCAGAAATGTCCCTGTAAACCCTTTATCTGACTCAGCATAGAGAAATACATCTCTGGCAATTAGCCATGGCTGATGTTTTGTACTAGGAACTGTATAACAGAAATCTAGCTGGAATGAAATAGACTCTTCTTTGCCAGTGTGAGGAGTCTGCCAACCTTTGCCAATCTACTTTCCACTTTACATAATTATGATTTTCGACAGTCTGGCTCTTTAAGTAAGGCCAGGCTTGCTAAGCTAAAGCCCAGATGTTAGCCATGTCAGGCTTTATGCGTTAGGCTGGAATACAGAAATGTAATGTATGCATCTTATTTGACACCTAGTGTGCGTGTTGCAGCAACACACCTTTCTCATAATGTCATGTGTGCCGTTTCCACCATCGACTAGACTGATAGCTCTATGTATGTTAATCACCATAACCTTTCTGTTAGGAGATGTTCACCGCCGTTTTGTTAGTTATGACACATCATGAGCCGAACTGCTTGGTCTATAAGGAGATTTGTCATATGTGGAGATGAGTCATACCTGCAACTCCACACACACACACACACGTGAGCGTGGACAGATACACACACACACACACATATGATTTGTATCCTTGAGCTTTCTGTTTCCTGGGCATGGTTGTGACATTTACCTGACATTCACAGGCACAATCAACCCTGACAATCTACTGACGTGGAAGATTAATGAGCCTGAAAGAGACCTCTCACTCCTGAAAGAGACCTCTCACTTCTTTGTCTGATTTCTATGAGTGCCTCTTTCACCTATTTACAGGGTTCTCACTTCATTACTGGACCTTTTTTAAATTAATGTTTCGCTTGATAAGGTCTGCTAGAGGCCCCAGGATTCTATGAACTGTGACCAGTGGGTTTTGGGAGTACAGTTTTGCAAATGTTTGGCTTTGGTAATTTGCTGAACCTACTCTACAGTACATATTCTGTGGTTGTCCGTTATTTCATAACATTGGTAAATAATGTAGCATTACCACAAAATCCATTCACAATCACCCTATCATAACAAATTGGTAAACAACATGGTCAGGATGCACTATTTTAAACAATTAGTAGGCAGCGGAAAATATTTTGTAGCGGAACTGTCCTTGTTTCCCTTTGCAGTCTGAATAGTATTGACCAATCATGTTTGACCTGGCGTCAGTTGAATGCAGGCAACAGTCCATGTGGAGAGTAAAAGAGGAGGAACACATGGAATGTAATCTCAGAAAATATGTCTATTGTCTGACGATGATTTCGCTTTTTGTAAAAATGATTATAGAGATTTGCCAAACTCAACTCGATTAAATCTCCGTCTAAATTGCTAATTGCACTTTAAATGATGACCGGTGAAGAGGAACTCCCGAAAATAACCCTTGTTCCAAGAGTCTTAATGATCAACTGTCTATCTGAGTTTGGTAGCAAATGATTTCCGAGACTGAGGTAATCCTAATCCTAATCCTAACAAGAGTTGATCCTGTGACATGACAGTATCACATTTCAATTGGTTGCCTTTGGAATGCACTGCACACTAAACCTCTTGCTGTGGGCAGGGGTGAGAGGGACACATTAGTGCTTCTTGCCAGTAATGACTATTAGCATGTGTATAAAGAAATTCAGCCACAAACTACCTCCACATCTTTCTTATCTCTATATGGTCTGTCTGTCATTTTCTCTCCCCCATCCCACCTTTGACCCTCTTTATGCACACATACACATACACATACACACACACACACACACACACACACACAAGAGTTTATTGAAGCAACATACAAACACACACACACACACACACACACACACACACACACACACAAGAGTTTATTGAAGCAACATACAAACACACACTATCACACAGGTTCCTTCTGCAACAATCCTAGAAATAGCAGAAGGAAGTTGAGAGGAAATGAAAAATACAGTGAAAGAGATAGTGTCAGAAAAGGAATGAAAGATACAATAAAGAAAAAAACAACAAAAATAGACTGTGGGGAGGAAATGTGTACTACTCTTTCGCAAAGCTTTTCCAGAGGAAAATCAGTGAGTGGCGACAGGCAGAGGTGTCTCATGCATGACTGGAATCTTCATCCCTGTCAACTGAACTGGAACTGAACTACTCTGACTTATTTGGACTGTGCACATATACATGGATCATATGTTTCAGCTCCGCTGCACGTTATTTTCAACAGCTAACTTCTTATCGCATTGCATAACTGCAACTTTAACCTTATCTTCAATTCCAGTGTTTGTTTTACTCTGTTTGTTTTCCTTATACTTTATCCTGTTTCATGGTTCTCTGCATGCCTACTGTAGTGAGGTACACTCTGCATTCATTCTCTGCCATGTCACTTGTGATGCTAGGCCCCGGCAAAAAAGAACATACCATTATGAGTTGGAAAATAGTATGTGTGTCCCCCCCCAATGCCCAAATATGATTATAATGTAGTGGTCAAGAGGTGAAAATCTAATGACACATGAGTGCATGCTGTCCAAGACCTATTGCTTTGAGGTATGCTTTGGGAGATGTGCCTGTTGATGCCAAAAACAGCGGCACATGCTCGATACTGGAGCTGGTCTCTCCTGCCCCCCTCCGGCACATTATAACAGATTTATTACCATTTCCCCAGCTTTACCTGGGAAATACATGGCTCAGCAGGATATAAGCCGACCTGTGACCTTTCATAAAACCTCAATATGAGATGTGACGTTTCATCCAATATTTATGTTGACGACTTTGTAAAATGGCTTCATCAGCAATATTTAGAGGGCTTTGTTTTGTGTAATCCATGAAATGATAACAGTGGCAATCCTTCATGCCTTATGACAAACAGATGGCATGTGTCCACATGGGGGCCCTTACCGAGCAGTTCTGTTGAGCCTGATTAAAAGGTTTATTTACAATCCTTGTAGGAATACAATTGTTTGAGCACTGTTTATATTTATGGCAATAATGTGTCTTTTTGAGAATCTGTTAACAGTGCAGTGCAGGAATTTGACACTTTATTTATTTACTATTTATACATTTTGCCAAGCTTTGCATCTGACTTGATGTCAAGCTCTGTGCATAAATAATTGAATTACTGCATGCATGCACTCGTAATTCAGGTACACTAATCTTTTTCGTTACAATTAGATAGGCCGATGGGGATCTTTTAAATGTTCAGATTGACTGTTCTGCATTTATCCTACTTATGACACCATGTCATCTAAATGACAAGCATACATGCGACAGGTTCAAATGGAGAGCAGTGAATATTGAATCTCAGATTTATCATGGTACATTGAGTTCTTTGACTTACACCTGCCTCCATTACTTGTAAATATCGTGGAACAAATCTCTTGCTCTCAAAAACTGAATTTTATCCATAAATGCCTTTGATATTACAACTGTATGAAATGTAAGAGGAGATGATGATATTTTATTGCTGACATGCAGAGGATGACAAGTCTCATCTTTCAGTAATTCACTTTATATGAAGCACCTATATGGCACAAGCAAACAAAAATAAATATTGATGTCTGTAAATTGCAAGTCAGCAGATCCAACTAAAAGTCACCTTTCCAGATATTTTTTCTTAATTTCTTTCCAAACTTGACATGGCTTCAAGTAAAACAGAAAAATATATGAATCTAGCAATACCATTTTGTTATTGGAGCTAGAGATATGGGCATCAAAACTGGTGCATAAATTCTTGTTCATAGGCTTTGTGATGTCCTCAGGGTCAAAATGACCCAAATCACTAGCTATTTGTGGCAGATAGAAGGTGCTTAACCTAATTCTACAGCTTGCACAGACATATGATGTGCACTGCTGGCACAACAAGGTATGAGTTTGAAACTCGAGGACAACAGGAGGGTTGTTCAAATACATAAATAAATAATTAATACATAAATAAATACACAGCGATGCCAATTAAAAAAATACACAAAATCATACACAATGAGATGGCACTGCCGGGTGGCCAAATACCATATTTTCAAGGACATCACAAGGGTTAAGAACAACTCCCTTTAATGCAATCTCACTCTCTAAGCTCTGTTGAATAAATGATGCACCTTTTATATATAGTTAAAGGCAAGCCTGTGAGCATACTTTTAACCCTTCCACTCTTAATAGGTATTGATTTATAACACATAGTTCTGACAGAGGACACGTTATGGTGGCCTACTTTCAAACAATACTGCAAGGCAGGAGCATGTTGTGTTGGGTTGGGAATATTAAACAGAAATTTAGTTTCAGAATTGATTGAAGAAAAACACCACAGTGTGAAGAGATTTCTGGTTATATAATGAGAGATTCACTGTTATTCAAGCATGCAAAGTGCATACACACAGACACACACACACACACACATACTCTCTCTTTCATTTTGTACACAATACTGAGGGAATTGTTATATAACAACAGTCAACATGAATTTAATAAGCAGTAGCCTTTCGTGTTTTGCAACACCATTGCCCTTATATAGCAATTTAAACTACATCCAGTTCATAAAGCATTTTGTAAATGCATTTGCTCTTGTAAAAGCTTGTGTCAGGTCTTTCCTAACATGGGAAAACAATCCTCTGGTTTAACCCTTGTAATGTCCTCTGGGTCAGAATGACCCAAATCACTAGCTCTTTGTGACAGATAGAAGGCGCTAAACCTAATTCTACA
>JAODUG010036371.1:0-12073 GCA_027564795.1 Aphredoderus sayanus
TTGTGCTGCAAACAAACCATTTTGCTTCTTGGCAGCAGAGCAAGGAAGGCCACTTAAAGCTGAATAATGAGTGAGAGGCTGAGATGCACCAACACATAGATCAGTGCCACTTAAAGGTCCCATATTATAAAATGTCTCCAGGGTGTTTCTGGCTTTGTAGTCCGTTGTGTTATCTGAAGGAACTTGGAAGGGCTGTTTACATTTATTTAATTGTCTAATATGTCATTTAGACCAAACTGAAATGTGTTAATGAGGAATATAACCCAGGTGTGATATCATTTCTGTATTGTAACCAATCATGTCTGGCCTGTACTTCCATTCCCACTCATACAGCCAATCACCTTAAACTGTGTAAAAGAGGGAGGCTTCACAATCCCTTACTTTGAATCCCCACCTTAAATCCCCACTTGCCTTGAATTGAAGACTGGGCATACACTTAATTTTGACCTCCCGAGAATATTTTATGTGTCTATAGGCTAGTTCCATGTTATACATTGTGTTATACTGGCTATAAAGAAACATGCAAAATGGATGTAATTCATACTTTTGAACACTATAATTTATATTTTTCCCTACTGATTGAAAATAAAGCGAGGGATGGATAGAAAAAGAGATAATGAAAATAAATGTTGGTAACTTACTCTTCATTTTCATACAGATATTTAAATGTCACCCAGGGAACAAGGAATATTAGCGGAGCACCTGTGAAGAAATTCCATTAGTTTAAATGCAAACATAGTTAAAAACTCGATCTGACTTCGTTTTTCCTTTCCACTTTTTACAAAATGACATGACAGCCTGCAATTATCCATCATTTCGACCTATTACACACACACACACACACACACACACACACACACACACACACGTGCGCGCGCACACACACACACATAATGCCAGCTCACCCCAACCGATGCACAGGTAAACGTTGTAGTTCCTTTCGGTAAATACAGCAATCACCAGGATGTTATGGAGGTAGATGCCTTCTGCCAGCAGCCAATAGCTGTTGGCCATAATACTGTACTGCATCATCACCATAGCGATGCGACAGCCAATCGTTGTCTATAACAGACAATACTCATGTTGTCAGTCAGTCGCAGTGGTAGGGACAGAATAGTAGAAAAATGATTATAAAACACATCCTCCAATCAGTACATATTCTGACAAACACCTGTTACCATGTAATTTATTAAATATAATAATACTATCAAAACATGTTTTCATTACTACGTTACTGCAAGATTGTAGTCATATTTATTTTGTGTGTGTATAATATAATATTATATCATATCATCAGTACATCATATCATACAAGTTATTACATATAATACAAAGTATTCCACATGAATACGTTTCACCCTAAATTAAACACTATACTACTTAACAATTGTAATTCATTTTTACAATGTCCTTCAACTCCCGTTTTTTTATTTTTTTTTATTATTATCAACGCACCACTTCACCTGTGGCCCTGTGTATTGTTTGCTAACAACACTCCTAAGTTAAACAGTAGCAACCGACACAAAGCTGAACCCAGCACTGGAGTGGCTTAGTGCTTAACTGAACATGATTATTGACCTCATTGTTGAAGAACAGCTCCACTGGGGGTATGGTTGCCCTGGGGAAGCCTTGGTCTTGATCTCTGTCAGGTGACGCAATGTCGACAACTGTGTTCTTCAGCATGGCATCTTTAATGAGGACTGACAATGCTCGCAGAATGAAGGAGGCAAACAGGTTCATGTGGATGTTGTTCCTCATGCAGTGCAACTTCCTGTTAAAGAGGGATAAGAATGGTTATGCATGCCCATTGAACTACAATGTCTTATATTTCTGCTTCATTATCAAATTTAATGAGATCACCGCTCTAATAAAATAGTTGCTTTTTAAATACTGGTGCAGGATAAAAACAGAGAGAGCAGTTGTGTGAACTTCTTCATCCTCTTCCACCTACAGTATTATGACAAAGCTGTGAATCACAATGTAAATGTATTTATTTCAGTTATTACCTGAAGCATATGAGGATGCCAAGAGCCAGTACCAAAGCCACCAGTGACAAGGAATAGCCTACGGTGTACATGATCCAAATGTGCCTATAGTACTGCTGCTAACACACAGGAACACAAACATTCACTCAACAGTTACTGACATTTTTACAATTAACACAGACAGAAAGCCAAACCAGTGTCTCAGACACTGATTGAATGGCGGTTGAAAAAACAACAATGAAATATATTTAGTTATTGAATACAGTTACCAAATGGAATATTTCATCCTGAATATCAGCGTGAAACGGGAAACAGAGCAGAAAAGCAAAGTAAAGTGTATAAAGTTTTGCAACTTTCTATAAACAAATAAAAAATAAATCTAAAACAATTATCGTAAATCCTTACCCCAGCTAGCTCATTCGACTCACACTCACTGGTATTCTTAGTTTGAATCCAGTTGCCGTTGGCGTCACATTCCTGATACACCTTGCCGTCTTTGACTACAACATGAGCAATAACCACAGAACTATATATAAGAACAATAACACATCAATGATTTAAAGCAACGGCGATCTCAATGGCCCATTCACTCTTCCCCACTGGGTTCTCCTCGGTATATTATGAATGATTACCTACAATGAGACCTTACCCTTTTCGTGCCACGGCAGATACCATGGACACAACACACTAACAGTGGTGTTTGGTAGTCCATCAGGCCAGCAGGCATATAAGGTACTGGTTCTGTTACACACCAGGCCTGGGGAGGTGGAAACATTCGTCACTGGTAAACATCCCACTCTCAGGTCTATAGCCTGCAGTCTTGGTCACATGGTCACAGTCAACTTTTGTAGCTGATTGTATTTCTGAAGATGCACTGGTGTCTGCTATGTCCTAATATAGTTCTGTTACTAGCTCTGGTCAGTCCCAACCTCTGGGATCCATAACCCTCCAGTAGAGTCATGCTTGTGTTGTGCTCACCAGTGTTGGGGGGATCCCGTGTGTGGTTCAAGGCACACTCGTTCATGTACTCCCTCCATCTCTTGGTCAGCTTGTCCAGGGTAATGGCAGGGGACTCCTACGGCAATGGTGGAGCAGATAAAATAATATGGAACATAAATCATTATTAATATACAGTATCAGTATGGCAACACAGAGGTCAGCTGACAATGCTTCAGTTACTGATTTGATGTCAACAATGTTGAGTGAGAAACCATGCAGACATGCTATTTGCTTCACTTCGTAAGCCATCTTCATGTTAGGGAGGTTATCCATTACACCCACTCCATGCTGTAGTCTAATGAGATTTCTTTCTGTGGGGTCGGGACTAGTCTTCGCCTTCACACTGGGACAAGCTGACGCATCTCATGACACAAACACTCTGCCCTTAACACATAAGGGCATTTGTTTAGATTGATAAACGATGTTTAAAGCACAAGTGCGCTCTGGTCTTTCTCACAAAGCAGCAGGCACTCTCCCGCGGATACCCTCGAGGCCACTCATTGACGGGAGCTAGCAGCATTTCTGGGGACTGATTTGCTGTAAGGGAATGCTAGTTAGCTTGCGTTTTCCTCCAGGCTCACCTGGATGCTGGAGGAGATGGTAAGTACTGCCAGAAGGAGGAACACACGTGACATCCCGTAGTCCTGCTGCTGATGCTGGGATGAGTTAGAGAGCAACGAGGGGAGACGTCTTTGGGCTACTTTAGCTAGGCTCACCGCGCTACCTGGAGGACAGGGAGACACGCAGGCCATAGGACATCAATGCAACGTGTTAAAGTTTGTCTGTTGTAATGCCATTTTAAAGATGTGATATGTGTTTTTGTCCTTCAAAAAGAGCGCTTTGTAGGGTTTATGCTGCCATCTAGTGCCACAGATGACGCAGAGCCAATTAAGTCTATTTGTAGGGGCTTTCGCTGCCCATAATCCCCTAAATCTCTAAGAAAAGATTTGGGGGGAAGTCATGCCAGTCATGCCACCATTGTGTTAGGAGTTAAAACGCACAATGGTCACCATTGTTGTACAGTATGTGTGGTACCAAGGAACAAACACTTCCCCAGATCATGCACACTGTATTCCATTCAATCCTTGCTTGCAAATTCTATTATTCAGGTAGTACTATTGAGCCGCTAACCATGTCTTTTATCTGGCTAGAAACAGACATTTGAAAGCATGTACAGTAGCCTCACATAAAATGTGGGTTGCTTATGTCTACACATCAGCCCTCTGTCACCATAACTGTGGCGGGGGAAAGGACGTCCACTGTTAGCCCCTGAAGGTTCATCTGTCCTCTTCAAGTGATCCATCCATACCACAGTCAGTCACGGTCAGTTTACACAAACCCAAAGGCCTACAGTAGTTCCAGTCTTTCCCTGAGCCAATTAGCATTGGGCACGACTGATTAAAGCAGGGAATGGACCACAGAGAACAAAACCCAGCCAGACCTAAACATACAGACAGTTCACACCACTTTTGTCAAAGGCTGTATCTGCCACCCACCTCTCCAATTTACAAGTTCATCCAGTGTTCTGTGCGTATCTGCAGTCACACGGTGACAGGTCACTTACCTTTGGAGCAATCCAAACTGAAAACCTTCACGGGAGCGTTGCTTGAAGCCGGAGAACGGAACGAAATCTGAAACGTTTCTGCAAAAAACACCTTGACCGTGGAAACATTTTTGGCTAAAACGTTTCAAATTCCATTCCGTTCCAGTCTGATGATGGGGGAGAATGTAGGTTTCGCGTTTTGTTCATGTTTTGCTGTATGTTTGTTTAGAAGTTTAGAAGAACACAAAGCCTCATGATAGATGTACTGATTGCAATGTATGTTTGAAGGGTGTCCCTAAACAATAAAAACACAATGTCTCTTTTGTGTGCCAAGAGCAGGTTTCCTGGAAGTCAGACTTGAGATGCTATCAAAAGTAGTACTGAGCTGTATTTTGTAAATGGCCTGTTTACTATAATGACCACAGCATGCAGTAAACATTAGCCATATTCCAGACTGAATTATTGGCCAAATGCATGCCTGAGGGTTCAGGTTGTAATATACACTGGCTTGCCCTGGCATCAGATCTGGATTATAGTGGTGACTCTTGTGGCCTATATGTCTGGGTCAAACTTACTGTAGTCAGTTGATTTACCAGCTATTTGTCCTCATGTGATGTACATTATGTAATGCCAAAGTACAAATTATGTTTTGAAACATGCCATGTTTCTTTCATAAATTTTAATTCAAATTTTAATTTATGAGCTTTCTTTCATAAGAATATCTTTAAAACAACATTACATTAACTGATTATTCACAGTGTTTGCAAAAACAGCAGCCTAATCCAATCACAAGATTTGCCAGTGAGACAACATCCTTAATAATACAATAATGTATATATTTACATTCATTTTTGCAATTACTGGAAAGTATTCCACAATGTCACATTTGGTAGATTGACATCATCCTAAACCGATAATTGATTAGACAGGCATTTCAAGTGCATTTTAATGGAATACTGTTGCTCATATGAATTTCTAGCGTAATTTAGTGATATCATTTCATGAAGCAGCAATCATTTAAGCATTAAGAGTCAAGGACTTGGGTCTTGGCTAAATATGAGTGATTATCTGATTTTAAATTGTTGATTAGATTTTAGCATTAAATCAATTTCATATTTTTATTTGTATTTAACTACATTTTAGTACAGGGTGAATGGAATTTACAAATCACTATTTGATGGTTATAAATGACATATCATACAGCAATGTCCTCTTAGATTACTAGGATGTTAAATAGAAATATGCTACAAAAAGTTCATATTTACTGCAATAATTGAATCTTCCACTGTATGATAAACTGAACACCACTGAACTACTGAATAAACTACTTATATTGGCATTTTTCAAGTCCTTTCCTATACCATAAGCATAAACAGTAAGTGACAGTAGTATTTAACATTAAACAGCTTGAAGGCCCAAGTCAGTTGTTTAAAGATAAATAACACAGAACACATAGGGTCCCTCTGGGTCTCTACTGTTGACACCGAGCCAAAATGTCACCTCTTTAATCAGCTTTGAAATAGTAATGAATGAGACAATCTAGAAAGTGACAAAGGTTTCTTTTTATTTCCTCAGACAGAAAGCTGGAACAGCCTAAACATACTGTATACTGTATGCTCCAAAGAACCTTGATGGCTCTGAACCCCTTAAAGACCAGAGCAGTTCACAGCCAAGTGGCTGCTCAGAGCCATATGACTTCAGGCAGACAGGGTAGGCATGACAAAGCAAGATGTGAAGGCATAGCCTGCTCCAAGATAGCCACCATTATACTACATTAACTGTCCTGTTAGGACAGGGTTAGGGTTAGGGTTAGGTTAGAGAAGAAGTCATTTGCGGGTCATTATTACGGGTTAATCCTCCTGTTGTCTTTAGGTCAAATTTGTTAATAATTATTTTATTATTATTTAGTATTAACACTCCTGGTGTAAGGTTGAACCACGAGGCTGCCTTTTGCTGGTCATTTTGACCCCAGGGCGACAGGAGGGTTGAGTACACCCATACGTACCCATTACATCTGTACTGCTTGTGACACATTTAAACAGGATTATGTTTTGTGTATGAGGTGAGGGTATGCTTTTCTTTGCGGTAAGCGATTACAAGGGAATACCATTTTTGTCAAATTCATAACATTTCTCCTCATGTATGTTCTGTATACGCACTGAAAAAAGTGAGAAAAGTAGTTTCTTTCTACATAGCCCTGGGTCTGTAAATGAAGAGTCAAACCAACACTATCCCAGCCTTGTAATGCGTCTCCACATTTGGGGGGCGGCGCTTTTGAGGATGCACCCTATGGAATTTAAGGGAGAGGTTTATGTTTGGAGTTCAAATATCAACAATCCAGGTGGTTTACGTTACCTTTCAATGTCCAGGCAAGCACATACTCTATTGGAATAATTCTAGCATGACTGAGAATAATGCCATTCACAGCTTGGCCAACTATTGTTAAATATATGGTTTGACAACATCACAGCTGCTGTGTTGGGACAGCAATTTGTTAATAAATGATGCTTGTTTTGATTATGGTCATTTTTGTCCATTCCTCTTTTGAACAACGCCAAAATTCGGCGAATATGGCAATAATGATGTTGTTTTCCAGAATACCCACCACAACATAAAAGTCCAATTGTTCAAGTAGTGACTGGCAATAACCAATTACATGTTTGTTGAAGGGCTATTCAATTATGGGAGATATAGGACAGCACCGAGAAGCAAAAACAAACCTCTCAGAAAATGTAATACCTGTAACTGCTACTTGCGAAGAGCATGGAAGGCTTCCAAACACCATCCTCTTAAAGGTCAGAGGTATGACCATGGAAAATACACCTTGCAGAAGTTCCACACAGTTTTATGCTATTAAAAAATATTTGATCAAATTAATGTACACTGTCCATTCAGTATAAGAAAAGCTTAATGTTGCTCCAGTGATTGAACTTTATACTTTACTACCTAGTATTTTATAGTTGCCTTTCTGAACAATACGCTATTTCTTATAAGAATGCAGGTGGTCTTTCTAAGAAATTAACAATGATTAAAAGTTAATGATTTAATCTTTAACAGCTAGAAGGCCCAGTTATAGAATCCGTGTTTGCATGTTTAAGGAAATAACACCAAACAAATATGACCCTCTGGCCTCTGGACATTAGCCTTGTTTAACAATAACCAAAATTCACTTTGTGAATAAGGTCTGGACATGCTCCATTGGTGATTGTATACAGTGTTTGGATTCTAATGGGCATAGACCTCAGTTTTAATTTGGAAACTATTAGTGCAGCTATTAACCAATCAGCATTGCTACAACGTTTTTTTGCATTTCATATAGAAATGCTTGACTTCAATGTTCTTATGTTCTTTAGGTACTAACCATGCGCTCGCATAGATGATGAAGGAGGGAGACATGCTTGTCTATTGTCACTTCCTGGCTTGTGAATACTTCCAGGTTGTACCTACAGGAATATGTATAGGATGGATCATTTCTTTCAGCAATGCAAACACTCAGTATTTGCATCAAATGGACCTCTAGTCCATTTTCACCTCACCTACAGTACAGCAGCTACTTCTCTCTTGTCACTGTAATTCTCCAACTCTCATTGAAAATGAATGGCACCTGGTCGCCTCCTTTGTTTTCAGTGTGAAGGCAAGGATTACCCTTAATTAAAAGTAAAGTAAGTACTAGAGATGCACAGATTGCATTTTTGTTGATATGAGCTATGAATAAATGTGTTTCTGTGTGAGAGAGTAGTATATAAAAAGGTAAAGCAATATTTTGATAGTGTTGTTGAGAACATAGTAATATAGTTTAAGGCCTGTTAAAGGCCATAAAAACGGCCTGCACACAGTGCTATGACTACAGCTGAGGCCTCAAAGAGCATGTTGAACCAAGACATGACTGAACTCTGCCTCACCCCCATATCAGCAGGTTGATTTCTCATCAATTGTTAGCTGCACCAAGTAGCCTAGCAACAAGATGATTAAACAAATTGTAGGACTATTATTAATATTATTTATAATTAATTATTATTTATAAATATTATCTATCTTTTCCTTCTATAGTATATATTTATCTATCTATAATAAACATGCATGCAAAAAGATTGAAATTTGTTTTGCAAAGTAAATTTGGCATACTATTGCTAAATGGACACTGCCTTGCAAAAGTGTAACAAGACTATGAACATGAGCACTGAGAGCACTGGCGGCATAAAATAACGTGCGAAAACTTTACTATGAATGGGTAATCTGACATCAATAGTCACATGACAACAAGAAACCAAAGATTTTAACACAGCAGTAGAGGTAGGGTAGAGGAGAGAATGTGAATATAAACTAAGTTTGTTGAGCTTGTAATATCCATATTTCAATATGTAGTAGTAGAGTTCTCCCCTATTTTTTCGAGCAACACATAGAAGAAATTTAACTTTTTTAAATTAAACGTTTATTCTTATTTTATGATTTATTTATATACTTGCAGGTGGAGTGAAATATGAGCTCACAGTGAGTATAAATGTGACAGGAGCAAAAAAACACCAAGAAACGGCTTGGGGTCCTGTTATCCTCGAGTTTCAAACCTACTACCATCTTATGCCAGCATATGGCACCACCTTATTGTGTATGATTGTGTGCTTCTCTTTAGTGTCAGTGCTGTGTGTATTTACTAAATAATTTATATTATGTATGTATTTGTTTGTTTTTCATGCCTTTTAACCCTCCTGTTGTCCTTTGATTTCAAACACACTACCTTGTGTTCCAGCAGTGCACATCATATAATTATAAGATGTAGAATATGTGTTGGCGCCCTCTATCTGCCACAAAGAGGCACTGTGTTGGGTAATTTTGACCCAGAGGACAACAGGAGGGTTAAAGGCTTTGAGAAGGTTTCATTCTCGTATAGGTTTGATCAGTGTCTAATTGGTTATGGCCAAAATCTATCAATCAATCAATCAATCAATCAATCTTTGTTTATGTAGAACTTTTCATACAAATTCATGTAACTCAAAGTGCTTCACACTACGAGGTAATTAAACACCACTCTGTTACACTCGTCATCCCAACCCTCCAATCACAAACATGTACCAGGCAACAGAAAATCAAACCCAAACATCCGGAGTCTCATTCCCACCCTCCCCGAAACACAAAAAATCCAAGGGACCCCAGACCCGCTCCCCAACCATTTCAATCTCAGTCAGAGAATGGAAACCCGAAAACACTGAAAGAATGAGCCTACACACCAACATACCCCAGACCCCCTAGGATGTGGCACCAGGGGCGCATCACTGAACACAGACACAACGCAGGTGACTAAATAGACCAGCTTCCCCCAGCTAAACCCCCAGGCACTGCAGGCCAGGGCACACACTCACCCATAATCTAGCCAACCAGGCACCACCATGCCACCACCATTAGCGGAACCCCGAAGAAATGAAATGTTGAAATGTTTTCAAAAGTGAAAGTGTATGTAGTCCTACAGATCATGTTTTCATTAGGGGCTGAGCCCCCCTAAAAATGTGATCCTAGAACAACCCCTGTACAAACACGTATTACAATGCAGTCAGTTTTTTAACAGTACAATGTCTCTTGTGAGAATGGAGATGCAGGTGGTCTTTCTAAGAAATTTACAATGATTGACAGTGATTCCTTATTCATTAATGGCTGTAAGGTATGTCAGTTGTAGAACTGTGAGAGAGTTTTACTTTTTTGACCATGTGGAAAATGTTTACTTGTCTGGTAGATTTCTGTGTAATTCCAAAAGTGCTAATCTACAAAATGGAAAATGTCAGACACACAATCAAATGTGCTTTACCAGCAATTCTTCACCACGCCGGGAAAATGTTATCGTTTCTTTCTGCAGTGATCTGCAACCACTTCCTGGAGATAAAAACCATCAATGCATGGATCTCCTGGGGAGGTCAAAGCTAGTCCTTTACCTTGCTAATCAGATCTGCCTTAGTCATCCTTATGATAAAGGTAAAATACTTGTGACACTGACAATTTCCAGTTTAATGTCCAAAAAGTGCATGAGCTATAAACTGCTTCTTTTATGGGGGTCATAGTTAAAAGCAAATGAACCAAGGTGTCAGGCCAAGCATGCATTGATGAATCTAGCTTCTATCAGAGGAGATCTTCTGTATGCAACTGTACAACACCTGAGCTGTGTCCCAAATCGCTCACTTGTGTATTTACACTATATATTTTGAGTACATAGTGCGCATAAACTGACAAGTATGCCAACATGCAGTGCACTTAATATACTCCCTGGTGTACTCAAAACGGCCAAGAAGATAGAACGATGCACACTTCACGTACTCAACGATCACTTTTTTAGAAGGGGAGGGGGGGCCACATCCATTTAAAGAAAATTTAAATTGCTGCGGAGGATTTTCTGCGGTTCCCACAGGACCATACAAATGTTAGACACATATGTCTACCAAGTGTTTTATTTTTCCGGATTAATTTTTAAACATCGTAACACTATAGCCGTCCGTACTATTGAATTGATTTAGTAATGTAATGTAATTATTTGGTAAAATGTACGTAAATGATAGCTACTGGTGTTCGCTAGCTACTGTAACAGCGGCATGACGTTTGTGGTGTTTGCACAGATTTTCGTTCGTCATTACTCAACTTCAGTGTGCGATGAGACGATACTATAACTACGCAAGATACCCTCTCGAACTACGCAAGTAAGTACGTAGTGCACACAGTGCACTAACAGAAGTACACTTACCGAAGTACGAGATTTGAGACACAGAACTGTCTCTAAATGGAATTACAGTGATGCACACTTGTTGAAGATATTCTCATCCCAAGCAAGTGGTTGTGAGTGGATGGTTATGCAGCCTTGTATTTTTTTTATTCATTCTCAATTCTCCAAAGTTACTGCACCTTTGCCACATAACTCGATCAACAGCTACCGCTGATCTACCAGCACAAGAACACACTGGCAAACTGATCTCTGGTGTGTACTACAACTACAGTGCAAACCAGCTCTTTGTTAACACTTATGAATGAATACAGGTTAAAATGCATGCATGTAGCATGCATGTAGCATGCATTTTCCTTGATATTATAAGTGTTAAAAGCCTGCTGCTCAGCCACATATAATGTTATATAAAATATATTTCCTGAGTTTTCCCGTGTACATATTTTATATTATATTATATTATATTATATATTATATTATTTTATATATACCTGTACACCTCATACCTGTATCACCGCATCATAGCCACAACCATATTTGGTCAGCTCATTTTGTGGAATAAAGGGGGGGTTCACTTTTCAGCCATGTTGCATGTGTTTGGGAATATGACATCGAGACCCTGGCTAATCATTGACTGCCC
Source organism: Aphredoderus sayanus (assembly GCA_027564795.1). NCBI lineage: Eukaryota > Metazoa > Chordata > Actinopteri > Percopsiformes > Aphredoderidae > Aphredoderus > Aphredoderus sayanus. The sequence continues at coordinate 11,865 of JAODUG010036371.1, forward strand.
TCAGGCCTGAAACAGGTTGCTGTCTAGTGTTTTGGAAAATGTGCCGGGCATGAGACTTGACTTTCATCACTGATATTACATCAGAATAACATATTCAGGCGTAACACAGTTACCCTATACGCTGGCAATATATATTGAATATTTGCATTTGAGCTATTTGTTTTGAGCCTGAGCATTCTGAGATTAATTTAAAAATCAATAAATTGCTC
>JAODUG010036371.1:32073-68892 GCA_027564795.1 Aphredoderus sayanus
CTGAGCCCTGGCGAATAGACCTTGTTTGTTTGAGTAGCATTCAAAGCCAGAGGCCATCCACATCAAGTTAGGAAAACAGTATGAAACAATGTTTAGCATTTCAATACATATTTCTTCTTATTTCTGAATAAAAAGAAATACGGCCTGTGTGCAAATCACACCCTAAGGTGCAGTAGGGAAGCAATGCCCACTACTATTTACATGTTGTTAAATGTCATTGCAAGATTTTGTTTACCAAAGAGAGAGAGATACATTTTTTGCTGTGAAGTTCAAGCATGCCCATGCAAAGCGCTGAAGAACTAACTGCAGAGTTTAAAAGACATTGCTATTCATTGAGAATACATACATTGTGTCTGCTTGAAATCTGGTCATGCTTTTTGATTCAGACCATTGGTCCCTGAGCCGTAATCAACAAGATAATGAGATAGTTGATTATCACAGCACATCCCCTTTAGCTGTGTTAACGCTGAGCTGGTATGATGTAATGGCTTGGCCTGTTGTTTTCATACTGTACATAGAGTATATAAGCGGTTTACGGTCCATCCTATTGCAAAGTAACACCAGAACAATAATACATTCAGCATAACGGGGTTACATATGGTGAATGCTATCATGCTTTACTACACACATATACAACATATCATTTCTGTATAGATCAATTAGCAGACACTTTTATCCAATAAGTACAATTACCAGGAAGACTGTAATGAAGACCCAGGAACGTTGCATTTCTATGTCATGCTCTTCACTTTTGTGAAAGTGAAAATACAATTATTAATATATATTTAAAAAAATGTCAGTACTGGAAACACTGTCCGGACTATATACTGTAAATACTATTAATGTGAAAGGTCAATATTGTATATCACAATTATTTGTATTTATAGACATTGCACTGTAGAGTCAACTATTCATTTTGTTTACAGCTTTCAATAAAAGCAGCTATTTACCTACTCAGTATTAAAATAGAATTGGGGGAAAAAACACTTAAACATAATTTCAGAGGAATGTAAACATTAAAGTCAAAAGGAAGATACTTACCATGATGGGTGGGGCATACTGTGGCATATTAAATGGATTCTAGTCTCCAAACAAATTCAGCCATATACTACTGTATACTGTAAATGTTGGCACTCTCTCTACTCCTGCCCTACATTTCTCCTAAGCCGACCCTTCTCCTACAACAATGTGTGTGTTTTGAACATAAACAGTGAGCCAGGGCTGAAACTACAGCTTCTCTGACACTAAAGCACAATGGAGGAGCATACCATTTACAGTATTGTCTGATGCTCTTTGCTAGTTTTGGCCTCATAAAACACACGACATTCAAGCTGCAGCTTGTACAGCCTGGCTAGGCCAATATCAACAGTTGTGCTTGAGCCCTCATCATATAAACGAGCAAAATTACAGTCTGAGGTTGAAATGAGGTTAAAGTCTATGGTACCCTCAGATCGCGGAGGGAGAGTAATCCCCAGGCTCACTGCCGCAAAGCAAGGAACCCTGATATCCCCTGGTGCAGAGAAGTTGCTGGAACTGAGGCTGACAATGTTGCATTTTATTCATCAAAAGTTGGTACAGATAGGATGAGGTAAAATAAGATTAATGATGGTTGTATAATGCTCAATAAAGTTGCACAGGCTTTTTGGTTGCACTCCCTTACAAGACTGCTTAAACAAACCCCGGTGTGTATAATCCTTCTGAGAATGGCAGCAGGTGTTTATTGTAGCGCAGTCCTGTGATACAGTAGGGCCAGTCTTACCCAGGAGCTCATGGACATGTCCTCTGAGAGTGACAATAAACGGTTGGCTCATGGCATTATATCTCTATACATACAGCACCACTGATTGACAGACACGCACCATCAACCACTGGCTTAACTAGGTCTTGTTTTCTGCCACATGCCCTCATGCTGTTCCAAAAGGTGACGGTTGATGATATGAGTCCAACATATCGCATCTAGTCATTTCATCTCTCCTGGAGCATGGGCACAAGTGGATTTATATGGTTCATAAATATGGAATACACAATACTACTGTAAAATATTGGAAAATATACACAATGCCTTGATACCTGTAAGAATTTCGGTATTAAGACTGACCTTGATTTTCCCTGTATTGTGTTATGTTTTAGTTTTTTGTGTCCCCCCTTGAAATGCAGACAAATAGTACTTCTCAGTACTAATGTGGAAAGGATTGCAGGTGTGTGCGTGTGTGTGAGAATTTGTATTATATTCTGTGTGCATCTTATGGGAGCTTTGCTCAGGTGCTGCACCTGAATGTCATTGTACACACCAGCACAATAAAGATATTCTATTATATTCTATTGCTTATCAGTATGGTGAAATAGTGTGAAATACCACTGCCATTGATGCGAAATTACCTTTTAATAAGGTCTGGGTTGAAAATACGGAACCTTTAAATGTTCGGATGGTATAAATTATATTTATTTTACAACATTGTATCACATCACAATTGAATCAATACTGTAAATAACTCAATTTCCACAGCCTTCTGTGGTGTGTTGCATGAAAATATATACAGCAGCGTTCAGAAGCTCTCTTTGGCAATATTCAACAATCTCAGCATCAAGCCATTCCATTCCATTCTGAAAATATCACCAAGCCATACTTCCTGTCTATAAGCACTTAAAAGGGAAATATGCATAACAACATCCTGTTCTTTAATTAGATAATTATCTACATTTACAAGTGATTGCCAAATGAATCTCTGGGTTGGTTGTTTGTTGGTTAGCAGTATATCTCTGCATGGTCATAATTATTGTAATTGTTCCAATAATTAGACTAAGGGGTATAATTCTGGCATGCACTCTATTCTATATGGCCATAGACCATGCAGCATTTTTCCCTGTGTATGTCCCATATTCAAGAGGAATTAACATTTCCCATCCCAAGAGCCCATGAGGGGTGCCAACTGTTGCATGTTCAGTTTGTACCCACTCTAATAATGACAGAATTGACAAAAACAGCCTAATATAATTGAACCAGGCCTGGCATGTTGCCTCACTAATTTCTAGCTAGCCTTTCCCTGGATAACTGTCCATTAAAGCATCTGTTTGAACACAACTTTGTTCTAGATGTCAATGAAGGCATGAATAAATAATCTTAATTTAACTTCTTCTATCTCTAGGTTTCATATTTTGAACTGCTTATATGTATCTGTAGTTCATGGTGCAGACAATTCAAACTCAAATAAAATGATATTATTATATGTTTAAGTTAGGCCCTGTACTGCCTCTCAATATTTTATTACGTACTGTATCTTAAAAATAATTATTCAAATTAATATTGTAATATCTACTTTTTAGATATTGTTTAATTATGCTCATTCCTGGCATTTAGTATGATGTTCTTAATTCTGACGTCTAAATATGGTGACGCAAATATCATTCAGCCATGGGTTCTTTTTATTCTATTTAGCAATTACAATTAAACAGTTATGTTTTTAGTCAAATATCTTCAAAAGTACTGACAATGTATTTATTGTCTATTTTCTTTCTTCATAAAATGGCAGCATACTCTGATGAATATGAAATCCAAAGAAATAATATGTAATTATGTGACATACTTGTGTGAATCTTTTGATGTGAGGTGATGGGTCAAAACCTTGGTCTTCCCGTTCTCCACTCTCTACGAGCTGCACGCTATCTCTCCCTTTTAATAAAATAGTTTGAAAGGCAGTGATTAAACCTGAAAGACTTGGTAAAATTAACCAATAGTGTGAATGGGCCTGTCATGTCATATAAACAATGGGCTGAAGTTGTTCTGGTGAGGGATTTTCACTCTCAAAACACTGGTGTGAAATACAGGTAACTTCTGCCCCCTTTGACCAAGTTAAGTAATAACGACCAAATGCCTGCGTAGTAGTGCCTATACCTAATATTTGGACAACTTGTCCTCTGTACAGTAGGCTGATTGTTTTCCTCTTTGACCAAACATACCCTGGTATTAAGAAGAGTTTTGTTTTTCAGTCCAATCAAGAAATTGTTTGATGTTGGCGTGTTTACAGCATGAGTTGGAATGGTGTTGGAGTGGTGATTGGACTTTAAATATGCATGTGAGGTGGAATGTGGTGTACCTTTATTGTATATCTTTTATTTACATTGTTGGGCTCTCTGCTAGCACATGATGTTCACACACATGTTGGCCATGGTGACTGACTATAGCCTACCTAACCATGTAAGCCCATATTCAAGACCTACAGTACAGTACCTTCAGGAACCCCTGGAATGATCACATGCAATATCAGTTCAAAAACACCTCTAACATTATGTAGACAAATACTGGTGCTCTTAAATTGTCGATAATGTTTTTGTGCACCTGTGTTCACCGTCTCCCGATATCGGGAGTGAAGGACGAATACCTGAGTAGAGATTACATATATAGCTCCAGGAAACATGGGCCATAACCAGAGTGGGCCCCATGATGAATCTTCAGACCTTGCCTCTGGATAAGCCTGGGCTGAAGACGCCTCCCCGCACTGAAACAACTCACGCACACTGAAATAGAAATATAACAAAAATCAACAAACAAAAACTTTGAAGCAAGAGGCACTGTCATAAGGTTACTATCATGTCCTCAACACGTGCACATGAAAGGATTTGACAACAAAAGGATTAAGAGTAAACAGTACTGTTATTAGTTAGCACAAATAACTGGTATAATAATCATTGCATTAATGGAGTTTGTTATATGCTTATATATACTAACTAATGGATTGTGATGTGACGAGTCAGTAAGCAAGATATCAAAAAGTTCAGGAGATCCTCCCCTCTTGACCTTGATCAAATCCCCTGGGGTTCTGGTAACCTATAAATGAAATGGTCCAAGCACGAAGTTCTATCTGAGGCACGCTACGCAACCACACCGAAACGCTAAGTAATTCAAGTTTGGTAAGTAAATTCTACTTTGTTTTTATTAAAGGTATTTCTATTTTCATTAGATGGTGGTTAAAGGCCAAACAGAAAGCAAATTGTCTTTATTATAAAGCAGAAATTGTGTTTATTATCAAGCACAATCCACAATCAACTGATAACCCAACCATAAACAGCGGAGCAGGCAAAGCATCAGTTTTAGTGATTAGTGATTCATTTTTAACTGAGATGTTTAATTGGAAAATTTAACAAATGCTTTAATTTGTTATATTTGAAAGTGTTCTGTCATTTAAAGAGCTTCATAAAGTATTAAGAACAATGTGAGGAGATCATTAATTTGTGTCTTGTAATAACATACATTTGAGAGTCAGCCTTTATTTAGTACTGATATTAATGTATGTGAGTTTTACATGGTCAGATAAACAGATTATTTTTCAGAATTAGAATCCAATTTTATTAAAACACAAATTATAATGAACATTTGACATTTCAAACAAACCATCTGATTTATTTCTCTTTCACAATAAAATAATCCAAATGTCAAGTTAAAATATTATAACTACTGTCATAATATAATATTAAATAATATAAACCCAATTAAAATGTAGGTTATACTATATAATGATTTAATGTGTTATTATGTTATGTTATTCTACCACTTTTCTACCATGCTAAAAAATATTTTAAATGTGACATGAAGTTTCAGTAGCTGTTTCTAAAGAATAACAAACAGACAATATTTCTCCAGAGACTAGTGTATTTGTTAAACTGTCCCTCCTGTGACTGTGCAATTAGTCTCAATAGAATTAAACCTCTTGGCGCTTGGGTAAAGGAGGTGTACTGTAGCAGTTATGGCCCCAACCTATATAGAACTCCTTTGACATCTGCAGTGGATAGTCACTGTGATAGTCCATACATATATAAGCCCAGTTGTGCTTAATTTAAAATATGTCAAATTTTCACAGAGATTGCAGAAATTGACTTCATCCAGAGCAACACAAGCACAGGAACCAAAAACAAAGGTGAATGTACTGAAGATAACATATTTTAATAATTCTGTAAGGGTTGCTTAGGAGATTCTGAATTTAGTTTTTTTTGTCCCCATAACCACACCCACACAGCAGCTCTTTTAACACCATGTTTTCTCCAAGATAGTTATTTTTACCTCCATCCAGCTGATATTACATTAGGTGTCCTGGATTCGGTCCTCCACTGAATTAACTAAAGGAACAGCAAAATGTCAGAGAAGGACATTTAAATGTAAGAAATTACATAATTTCCACTGCCCTTACAAATACCAGTTTTAGGTTATGTATCTACAAGCAGGACATTAACTTTGCCTTCTTAAGTCTGGCTATATGATGCTTTTATCCTGACATGAAACGGGTGGAGCTTTTAGTACCAATTCCCTAAGTGAGTTAAATGTCCCCATGTGTACAAGTCACAGCTCTCTAAGAAGTCTTCTCACACATACAATAACAGAATAATAGCTGGCGGGGATGCCGTGGTATTGTTTTTAATGTGTTTTTCTATCTGGGAGCTGTCCCACAGTCCATGGTAGACTGAGTACCGCTGAGATTATATGGCTTACAACACATTATAAATTAGCACTCTGGTGACTAACAGATTGCTTGTCTTTTCGCCGGCTGCCTATAATTTAATTGATGCAAATATTATTTGTCCACTTAATATATGTCAAACACTGAAGCTGTTCTTGAATGTATCTGTGAAGATTTTGTAGACTGAACTAATCTTTTGCATGTCTCGTGTGTGTGTGTGTGTGTGTGAGTTTCAGATACACATTTCAAAAACAATTTACAACAACCAACATAAATTAAGTATTCAATACCATGTGTATACTGTGATGTGTAATGTGCTTTTTAATTGTTTCTCTGCTTGCTTATTGCTTTGCAGCTGTTGAAGCATGGCAGAAAGCCTTACACTCAACACAACATCTTTCCTCACTCAACACCCTCTCAACACCACAACTGATATCAACAACATCACCACCGTCAAACCTTTCAGTGTTTTTGATGGGTGTGAAATGATGATTCAAACTATTCTCTTTGACCTGGCTGTGCAGACCATCAATGTGATTTTGGGAATTCCAGCCAACATACTTGTCATTGTGATTCTCATTCAAAACCGCAAAGAGTCCTCTACATCAGACATATTCCTAGGCTGCCTGGCCTTTATGGATTTCTACTTTGGTGTCATGACTGTATTCGTCTACATCAATCTCTACTACTTGAACAGCAAAGCAGTGTGGCATGCCCTTAAGTTCTCCTATGGGGTGAAAGACACCAGCGGGCCACTGTTCCTCTCCTGTATCTGCCTAGACCGCTTTGTGGCAGTGATCTTTCCAGTGGCCTTCAGCCAGCTTAAGGACAACATGTATAGGATAAGCCTCACAATCGTCGTATTGACCCTCACCTTCACTTATTCCTCAGCTAAGGCTGTGGGAGACCTTCCTAACTTCGAAAAGGTCTTCACCTTTGAGATCCTGACAATCTTTACCTGGATGGTGGCCTGCAATGCCGCAATTTTGTGGGCCCTGAAGCGTTCACGCGGGGCCGGAAAGGATGAGATGCACCCCATGAAGAAGAAGGCCTTCAAGATGGTGCTCTCCATCCTGGCTATCATCATGTGCAACTACTTGCCACTGGTATTATTGTTCCCCTTTGAAGACCACTACCCTCCCGACACCTTCCGCTGTTATGTGCAGCCCGCGGGCTACGCCTTCCTCAACATCAGCACCACCATACAGCCGCTCATCTACCTGTCACGTCTGGAGAAGGTGCCCTTTCTCCCAGAGGCTTGCGTGAAGAAGTGCTCCTCCTGTGGCAGAGCGGATGAGCTAAAAACTGTTGCAGTCTGAACTCCACCAGATGGAACTGAAGAACTTAAGACTACAAAATGTATAATAACAATAATAACAATAATAATAATAATAATAATAATAATAATAATAATAATAACAATACACTTCATTTACAGTATAGAGCATTATTAAAAACTGTTTAAAAAGAGCAGAATACTCAGTCCATTAATACAACATATAAATGATAGGAATTATAAGAATGGTTATAATAAGAGCAGATGCTAAGAATAAGAACAACAGATTAATATGAATAAAATAAATAAAAAAATAGTACTACTTATCATGAAACAATATCATGAATTCAAGCCTATAAAAATGTGTTTTACGGGTTTGCAAAACATACTTAGCAATGATACAATTGTGGTTAGTTTTTTACCTGATGTAACATAGTATCTGAATGAAGTTTAAGCTCATTTTCACTGCCTTTTATTTTTGCCGGGAACATGCATAGATTTGGATTACATGGTTTTGAAATCTGGATAGGGTGCTTTCGCAAGCCTGGTGCGCCACCATGTGTACATAAAGAAAATAACGCGCAATTCATAATTAATAATAATAATAATAATAATAATTGGTAACCAAGTTTTCTGCAATCCTTTAAGATTTACTAAATAAAATCTAATCAATGTATTATTTGTTTTTGGATTTATCCAAATTTGAAACCTTAATATTATTTTTGAATGTAAAGTTATATTTTGATTGGATAGTTTAGGCAGTTTGACAGACAAACAGGTTATTTGTCAGAATTAGAATCCAATTTCAGATAAACACGCATTATAATAAGAACAATTAACATTAAAAATAAACTATAACTTATTTCTGTTCTAAATTATCCCAAATTCAAATACTTAACAATAAAAATATTGCACAAAACCCAATTAAAATAGATTATATTAATTATTGAATGCAGTTTCTGCTCTACCACACTAAATAAATATGATACTGATCTTCAATATCTATCAAATCTATGATGAATATGACAAATGTACTTGACTTATTTGTGTTTGGCTTTGTGGTAGATTGATACTCTTGAATTGGCTTTATATTACATTATGTACTATAATATCTGAATGAACTAGAATATAATGTATGTTTTCAACTATCTAAATCAAATCTCATGTATTGAAAATAAAAAATGTCTGTCATAATTCAATACATTTCTCATCTTTGTAACATTGTGACACAAACATTCTCTGACAGAATTCTCAACGGATAATTACTGTGTGTATAAAAATATGGAAGTAACATCTCTGTGAATTTGTGTTCAAATCTGTAAAGGAGTGCATCATCAGCAGTTTCAAAAAAAGATAATGTCCCTTTGTCATAATCTAAGTGCACTTTGATTTGGGCAGACTTTCTTTTTGTTAGCAGGGGGTTTGGTAGAGAGGTCATTGCTGTAAGTTCTCCCTCCAGGAAACGCAAAGTCCAGAAACCATTCTCAGGCCGCGCAGCTATTTCAGCATTCCTTGCAACGGACACAGAAGTTACGCCCAGGATCCAGTCCTGGTTGTTTCCTGTCTCCACTATCCAGTGGTGACTTCCTGAGCCAAAGGCAGTCATACCCACCACTTCGGCACTGATATGGAAGCGCTCTGGGTTGTCAGGGCAACTGCGGGGCTGGCTGCAATACTGGAGGGAAGTGAGGTCCTTGGACAGGGTGAGGCAGGGGTGGGCTGTGTTTGGGTCTAGTGTCACAGGATCTAAAGGGGAGGCAAGTGGTCAACATTATATTCAGTTCACATACAGGACAATGTTTAGGCTATATTGTTACACTTTTTTTTACATTTTAGTGAATTTACATAAGTAATTCCACTTGGTTAATTTGTGTTCAGAGTAGCCTACTACTACTACTACTACAGTACGTACAGTACAGTTGGCCTGCTTAATTGTATGCATTATGCACTTAGAAGGGGAAAATAACAACACAATATAAGTATGTACTTACTGTACTGAACATAGTTTTTCATTTGATCTGAGATTCTGTACTTAAGGTTACACAGATGCTTTGCCACATCAATCAGGGCACCAGACATGTATTCGGGATCCAGTTCAAAGTTGTTGCTTCTGCATTAAAAGCAAGCATCCATTAATAATTTGCCCCACTGAGCACAGCGAATTAATAGTTTAACCTTACTTCTTACCTCTCCTGATTGGCTTGGAAGTTCTGAAAAAAAAAGGCATTGTGTTACGGAGTTTGTGTGATAAGTGACATTCCCTTTTAAGATTTTCTTTTCTTCAAGCTGAACATTTTGTTTCAGTTGGTGTTTTACCTTTTTAACATGCATTAACTTGATTGGCCATCTGACTGATGGGAGTGAATAGGATTTAAACAACACTACCAGAAAATGTATTTATGTAAACGAGATTGCCATACCGACCTGCAACAAGACCATGTCATCTGCTTTGATCTCTTCCTCTAGAGCACTGATGGTCTCTCTTAGGGACAGCATTTCAAATGAAATCTTGTTCCTTTTTTTTTGTATTCCAGAAATCTTGTCTTCTTCCTCCTTGCTCAGGGCCGCTAACGTGTCTGATTCCATACAATAAAGGACTTGGTGAAGTTCCTCAAACTGTTCCTTGATCAATTGCTTTGTTTCCCATGCCTGAACCTAAGGCACAATAAAAAGTCTTAAAGATTATTAAATTATACAGTTGCAATAAAATGTACAGTTTATGACATTTAGGTTACCTTAATGTGATTAAGAATGTCTGCAGCATTTGTTTGAAGTCTTCTGAAGTTGTCTAGTTGATTTTGCAGGGTCTTTAAAGTGGAATTGAGCACATCCTAATAGTCAAAGATTGTTGTATGATAGGTTTTGGAAAGGGATCTGAACAGGCAACATACAATAAAATGTGCAGTGCACACTGCACACTATTTTCACTGTCAGATACAGGATAGACTTGAATAGCGTGTATGTCTTAACAACTCTTGCAAGGGCAAAATCAAGAATGTTTTGAGCCACCTAGCCAACATATCAATCTCCCTTACCTTGCAGTCGAGGACTGCTTCCTCAATAGGGGAGCAATCGTGGTTCTTGTGAATTTTAGAAGACTGACATACCACACAAATGGGCTGTTTGTCAATGAGACAGAAGAGCTTAAATCTCTCTGCATGAAGATTACAGTTGTTGACCTCATTCACATGTGTAGAGCTTTTTCTCCTAGACTGTAAGACAGCCTCACAGAGATTCTTCAGAGCCAGATTGGTGGGAGGACTGGACTTAGAAGCCCTTTTCCTGCATATAGGGCACTCACGCAAGCCTGAAGTGTCCCAGGACTTCTTCAGACAGTTCCTGCAGAAACTGTGGCTACATGGTAGCAGAACAGGATCTATAAAGATGTCACAGCACACTGCGCACATAAGTTCATCTTCCAGGAACGACATGGCTCGTGTACAGAAGTCCACAACTGACAGCAGTAAAGTTCTCAGGTTGTAATCTTGCCACTTTCCTTTGTACCAAGTTCCATATGATTAAAAAGTTCTTGCTGAGCCTATGAATCAAGAAAATGAAGATTTTCTATTGTTCTTGTTGGAAAATGATTGTCCTGTGTTGGACTTCTAACTCCAAAACCACAGAGCAGTGTGAAACAAGGAAACCAGGCTATATGTAGTCATTGGTCAGCTCTCAGAGCAGGAAGTAAAGCCCTATTGGGCAAAGGCTGAAAACCCAGCTGCTACTTGTGGCATGTTTGGTATGCAATCCAACAAGACACAAATGTGACAGGTTGACAGACCAAGCCTTACACAAGGCTGCTTTGAATGTAGATAATTTTAAGGCACTGACCTTTATTTGAGGCATCAATGTAATTCTGTAATGCACAGTTTGTATTTGTTGTTATTGTTAAACAGATAGATAAACATATTCTGCTTATAAGGTTTGTGGACAGCACTATTCTAGCTACCATTCTATTCCTGGGTTCTTCATTTCTTGTAAAAAGAGGAGGGGAGAAAACACAGCCAATATAGCTGATGCACAGTTTCTGACTCAAAACTGTTGGTGAAAAGTCTGGTCATTGTTACCCGAATGAGTCATCTTCTATTTTAAATATTATGTACAATGCGTACAAGAACCACCTGCTGACCCTATAATCCCATAGTTCTGCATTAGTTGCTCTGACTAATATACTGGTCTATTCTAGTTCATTTATTTACCTTTGAAAGGCTGTATCTTTTTGTGAGCTTGGCACACATCTACTTTAATTGTAAGATAAATAACTTCTACTAAGTTTTTGGGTGGAAATTCTTTTGTCAGAAGTGAATTGTTATCAAACGAAAAGGTTTTGTTAAGAAAAGTTAATGTTCACATTGTAATGCATTAAAGCTGTTAGCGATTGTAAGATAATTACAATCGCTTTATGTAAAACTCACCAAATAGCTCCTCGCAGTCAGCTTACTGTTCTCTGTGCATGCTAAAAAATAATGTGGTACTTTTACACAGCCCTGGATCAGTAAATAGGAACACAAACAAAGTGCCGAAGACCACTAACAACAACAATACCCTAGGCTTTGCAATGCATTTCCAATGTGTGGGGTAGAGTTTCTGAGGGAGCACCCTAGAGATGTTTTTGTTTTGAGTTCGAATTTAGCAAGAGTTATTGAGATGACTTTCTATACCTTAAGTGTGACCATTGAAAAGGGTTTAAACAGAAACGTAAAAAACTGTTGAATTCATTTTAATTCTGTATTTGATGTGTTCATATAAATGTGTACAATTTGTGAAATGTGTCAATACTGCCATATATTGACATAGATTGTTTCATTGTGAACATATGGTCAAAAGGTTGGTATCATTGATGCAACTGAAAACAATGCAACAAATAGGAGACAGGTGTCCATCATGATGTGAATGTCAAATGAATTAATTGGACACATTCACATTCTCACCACATCTCTATGTTTACACTCTTGCTAAAAATATTTTTATATTAAACAAACGCACCCATACTGTAAAACAGCAACCCTATGCAAATATATTTATTTTAAGCACTTATTTTATTTTTCCTAATTTGTTCTTTGAGTTGATTGATTATACAGAATGCATTTGCTAATTTGAGTTTTTATTTTATTTGATGGAGATGCTTCAGTGTAGCCTACAATATGGGCGACTTAGCTGATGATCGTGTATCCTATCAGCCATATCCACGAAGACAGGGTCCCCCCTCTCTCCTCCAGCCTTTGGTTACCATGGGGATGACGTCATGTTGCACCACCGTTTCTGTCCAGTAGATGTCTAAGAGGCGGCGCAATCTCTGACAGTCAGTTCAGCATAGGACACCGCCGAGGAAAGGGCAATTGAACCGTGATTCCTCAAATTTCTGACATATTATCTGATATCCTACCCGTCATCCATCCAAGATGCGTGAAATTGTGCATCTTCAAGCTGGCCAGTGTGGAAACCAAATCGGAGCAAAGGTATCAAGTCTTATTCATTTTAGTGTTGTTTTTTTCACCGACAGAATTTCCCAGAGCTTCCCCTGAAAAAATATGTCTAATCCAGGAATTCTCTAGAACCTCGTGAGGAATCTCGATTAGTCTTTTCAATAAAATATGTTGGATTAAAAAACAATATAGATGCTGCTTTTTGCATGATGTTTATGCTTACAATTACGCTACCTTTTATATGTTTTTATGTGTACAGCTTTAGTTGCAGAATGTAGGCTACTTATAGCCTAACGCTGAAGACTGGTTTGATTATTCCAAAGAGGCAGACACCATCTGTAATTCAGACAAATCTATTGTTATTTAACACTAATTTTATAGGATGTATTTTACAGGTTTGTCAGTGATTCTGGTTTCCAAGATATTATGATGTGAAAGCATGAAACTGATAATGGTTCATTTTGCCAGTATTTCCATGAAGAAATGACACATGAAAACAGTAGCTTTCAACTCACAACTAGAGAGTAACATTAACAATCATGTTATATGTGGAATATAAACACCGCCCATTGGCTTTTTCCAGTTATCCTCCCTCGCCCCTCCCCCACCCTTGTACTTACATCAGGCCATTTAGTAGTAGGCCTAGTAGTCAGAACGTTAAATTTAATCTGAACGAATTAAAATATTTGTTACATTCTAGAAATATGTATTTACACGTGTCTGTGTTTTGTAGGATTTATTCTTATATAGTTCTATGTGCTTGCAATTATTTTCTTTCAATAAGGAATGATATGTTTCCATGCAAGTATTTGGCAACTTTTAAATAGTCAGGAAAATTTTTTAAATTAGTTGGTCAGTTCAGTTGAGGTAATTGCTTAATATTGTATCCTCTCCTACCACATGTCTTCTTGTACCTGTTTCTCAGTTCTGGGAGGTGATAAGCGATGAACATGGGATTGATCCCACTGGTACCTACCACGGAGACAGTGATTTGCAGCTAGACAGGATCAATGTATATTACAATGAGGCCTCAGGTAAACTACAAATGTATCTCTTTAGTTATATTTTGTTCTCCAAGCAATGTATAATGTATAATAATGAGAATAAAAAAACTGTTGCCAAAAACTACCAAATATGAATCAACCGTTGAGATTTACAGATGCACAGTATGATACAGTACATTCAATGGTTTATCTTCATTTCAGGTGGAAAGTATGTGCCTCGTGCCATCCTGGTTGACCTGGAGCCTGGTACAATGGACTCAGTCCGGTCTGGTCCATTCGGTCAGATCTTTAGACCTGACAACTTTGTCTTTGGTAAGAATATCCCTTGAATTTCTTGTCCACTTAAATGGTCTGTGGTCCTATGTGTATTGGGGAGCAGGACCAACAAGTAACTTACTATACTGTATGTTAAATGGTTTAGAAATGTGATGTCACTTTCTCTAACCTTTTCTCTTAAATACACTTCAAACCATGAGCTTCATGCTAAACTTCATCACAATCAACAGGATATGGTAACTACAGGACTAGAATTGTTATTCTTCTCAGCCTAATGAAATAGAGAAACGGAATACAGAGAAAACATATTTGAATTGCGTCTACATTTAAACATAATATTGATACTTGGGGCATCAAGAGAGAAATTACAGATATATCACTGTATCTCAACCCCACACCCCCAATTTCCCCTGTTTACAGGACAGAGTGGGGCTGGCAACAACTGGGCCAAGGGCCACTACACGGAGGGGGCGGAGCTGGTGGACTCCGTCCTGGATGTGGTGAGGAAGGAGGCTGAGAGCTGCGACTGCCTCCAGGGCTTCCAGCTCACACACTCCCTGGGCGGAGGCACCGGCTCCGGCATGGGGACCCTGCTCATTAGCAAGATCCGCGAGGAGTACCCCGACCGCATCATGAACACCTTCAGCGTGGTGCCCTCTCCCAAGGTGTCTGACACGGTGGTGGAGCCCTACAACGCCACGCTCTCCGTCCACCAGCTGGTGGAGAACACCGACGAAACCTACTGCATTGACAATGAGGCCCTCTATGACATCTGCTTCCGCACCCTTAAACTCACCACTCCCACCTACGGAGACCTCAACCACCTGGTGTCCGCCACCATGAGCGGGGTCACCACCTGCCTTCGTTTCCCGGGCCAGCTCAATGCCGACCTGCGCAAGCTAGCGGTTAACATGGTCCCCTTCCCGCGTCTCCACTTCTTCATGCCCGGCTTCGCCCCCCTGACCAGCAGGGGGAGCCAGCAGTATCGTGCTCTGTCTGTGCCTGAGCTGACCCAGCAGATGTTTGATGCCAAAAACATGATGGCAGCCTGTGACCCCCGTCACGGCCGCTACCTCACTGTGGCTGCGGTGTTCAGGGGTCGCATGTCCATGAAGGAGGTAGACGAGCAGATGCTCAACGTGCAAAACAAGAACAGCAGCTACTTCGTTGAGTGGATCCCCAATAACGTCAAGACGGCCGTCTGTGATATCCCGCCCCGCGGCCTCAAAATGGCCGCCACCTTCATCGGCAACAGCACTGCCATTCAGGAGCTATTTAAGCGCATATCGGAGCAGTTCACCGCCATGTTCCGCCGCAAGGCTTTCCTCCACTGGTACACCGGCGAGGGCATGGATGAGATGGAGTTCACCGAGGCTGAGAGCAACATGAACGACCTGGTGTCTGAGTACCAACAGTACCAAGACGCCACTGCCGAGGAGGGAGAGTTTGAGGAGGAAGGAGAAGAAGAGGCTGCCTGAACCTCAACCAGCCCCTGCCAGCCTGGTTTTAACTATCCTTGCCATTCGTTTGATCCACGTTTAATAGGAATTAAAGGGTTTACTGCCATCCACAGTCACTATTGTGCTCGTGTTAGAGATTGATGCTAACTGATAGTTGCAGAGTTTGTAGTTAATATGGTTTGTTGTGAATATTGTGAATGTGCTGTGAAGTTGTATTTGTCCTCAGTTATGTTCCGGATGGAGATGCAGCTAGCCACGCCTGGTTTCATGCCTCCTTGGGCATTTTTCACATTGATCTTATCCATGTTGTTTTGGAATTAAATGGTTTTAGCACTTTTAATATATCATGCTCATTGCTAGTGTCTAGATTGATATTAACATTTTTTGGTTACAATTTCCT
Organism: Aphredoderus sayanus; assembly: GCA_027564795.1. Classification (NCBI taxonomy): domain Eukaryota; kingdom Metazoa; phylum Chordata; class Actinopteri; order Percopsiformes; family Aphredoderidae; genus Aphredoderus; species Aphredoderus sayanus. Next base: position 48,365 of record JAODUG010036371.1, read on the forward strand.
TTTTATATGTATGTTTGATTACATCATGCCAAAATTAAAAGCAAGTGTCAACTATAAAGCCTTGATGTGATGATTTCTTTCTTCACTCTTTCATATTATTATGTACATAGTTTTTTTTACAGTGTATTACATACATATTACATGTATATTAATTAATTAATATACATTACATTGAAGAACACCACAATATTACATAAACATAGTCAATTATGGCCTAGGCTATGACCACAGATTTGTGAATTATCCATCTGTCTTAATCCAGGTTTATAAAACGTGCTGGTTCGTTTGAATATAATTTATAGTCGGGGCAGGGCAAGTTAAGTTGAGCTGGTACCATGCAGTAGAAAAGCGCCATTTGTATCGGTATCAACCCGATTGAACTTCCATCACAGATGCATTTTAAACATAACACACAATACTTTGGCGACACCTCATGGTGATAATTAGGTTAATCGTTCTCACAAACGTTGGCCACAGAGGTTCTTTAAAATCATATCTGATGTGTGGAGTTATAAAAACGATTTACTCACAAATATGAATAGTTAAATATTCCACAACTTTACTGTGATATTCATTAAGTATTAGCATAGACAGTATGTTAGGTCACATCCAAATGATGGCAGTGCAAAATGATCTGACATGATGTAATGTGATAATAATTTAATAATGAGAAATTAGGAAGTGTAAACAAACATTCATTATTGCTTTAAACAGCTGTGCAGTACAAATACAAAACAGGTATTTCTAAAATCAATATAACATTTTCCCATTGAGACAAAATGTTTAAAAACTATACTAAAATAGCATTAGTCTCTAATTTAAAATGTAATGGACTCATTGAGATCAGTAGCAAGAGTAGATTTTTGAGGTAAAAGAACAGTATAGTTCATTATAATACGATCATTTCAGAATTTCAATAAATGTACTCAAAATGCTATATAGCGTATAATTTGTTTCATTTTTCATTTAACATAGCAGCTTGGTTCTGCATACAGTATACAGTTAGACTATGGTATCATAGTGGTAAGGCATTTCAGATGAAATTGAAACATAATTAGCAGTGGTTATAAAATACTGCAGCTCATTTGGTGCAGAAAAACCAGAGAGAACCTTAGAGAAATATGTCTATTGTCTGCAATATCTACTTTACTATCATATACTGTACCATATTAATAGTGCTTTTAATCATGGTGTCTTACAGGAAACCATTAGCTCTAAATTTAGACGTGGTGTCAATTACAGCATAGACTGGATTTTGTTAATGTTGATCCCTATCTTATACTTTAAAATGGATCCGAAGGCACTCCAGATATAACCCACATATACATAAATCACACATAATCACCAAATAAAATGAATTACAAAATGTCGTCTGCCACTGCATTATGTGTGTTTAGGTTCGCAGTGGATTTTTGTAAGAGCTTCGAATGAATGATGCTTAGTCATGTATACCTCCATTGTCACTACAATACAGTAAGGTTTTACACATTTTTCTACATCGCAAGGCACAGAAAATTCAAGAATATCCTTTAAAAAATCTTCGAAGTGTTGACCAACCATAGGCTACCTAAAGTATTGTTCATCATTCCTTGACAGACTTGACCTTCAATAATTTAACAGACAAGCCAGTAAACACCACACAGAAACTATGTGTGCTGATCAAACTTGCACCTTCTGCGTAGAATGTCATTGTGCTTAAAGCTCAGATGAGTCTTTCCTCTTTCGGTAGTTTGAGTGCATCTGGTGTCTCCACGCTGCGTGCGCCACACTGTTCCTCAGCACTAGGTCTGTAAGTGCCTTCAGTCTGCCTCTTTTTCTTCACTGTGCAGAGGAGCCAAGCAACAACAGCCGAGGCGATGGCCAGAACGACCAGGGTAACAGTGGGGGCCACAATCTTTGCAATGTCAGAACCCTGAAAACAGAGAAACAAAGAGCATTGTTAAACATTGGCCTTAGTCACAATACAGAACACAGAAATGAGATGCACTACTGTACTCTACTCACATTGGTGGAATTTGATGTGGTGCCACTTGCAACTGTTGCAGTATTATTACCTGTAGGTAAAAACAACAACTACTCAACTATATAATAATATTTATAGAGCACCAATTAAAATCAGTTTGACAGTTTGACAGGAAAAACAAAGAAGAACATTCAGTATATTAAATTCAATATAAAAGCTTTAGGAATAAATATAAGGAATATAAATAAAGTAAAGTTGGTATAAACACATACATAAACTAAATAGTAGTTTACAAAAACAAGACAGAGGATAAAGACTAGTCTAAATACTAAAGAATCGCATGTAGAAATAATCTATATAAGTGTGTTTTATGACAAAAAATGTACCTGTATTAAAAACATTATTTCCTTAAGTGAAGTTATTTACTTCAAATCAATTTATGTGTACATTATGTTTGTAAATATACTGCATGTACAAAATGTATAAAGCAATTCCATACAAGTAAAGTATCTGAGCATTATTATTTAAATTTGTACACATGCAGTAAAAATTACTTTGTATCATATAAATCCAGGCAGTCCACCAGCTTCCCACCCATTTCATCCATGACTACCCATGTGATCATTACTGGTTAACATCACATAACGACACAGTAACTACTTGACTATGGGAACAGAGGGGAGAAAGAAAAAGGAATGCAGTCTGTGTTCCTACAGTGTTGTCTGTGGAGTCAATGCTTTTGCAACCATGCAGAAAACCCCTATATATGCGGCTCTATCACAGATACATTTGATGTGAATGTTTTGTTTTGCAAAGAATACACACTTATCTTTTTAGTAACCAAGTAAATCATTCACTAAGTCAAAGGACAAAAGTACACCTTGATAACAAAAAAGCATGGTCTTGGGAAGGGAGGGTAATTTTGGTTCAAAAGAGGAAGCTATAGTCTTCCCCTTTTGAACCAAAAGTGGAGCCTTTAATACAGCAGAAACTACATATGGCTAACAGATACAGTATAGCAGACACCAAAACATGGATTTCAATAAACGATTTAAAATATAGAGCGAAAAATGCTATCTTGCACCACTCATCACACAAGATTGCTTTCTGAGGAGACATTTTGACGAGCCTCGGCATGCATGTGCTCAGGAATGACATGTTTGTATTATTCAATCATGTGTGTGTGCTTGTGTGTGTGTGTGTGTGTGTGTGTGTGTGTGTGTGTGTGTGTGCATGTGTTTTTATTTTTCCTTAGTGGTCAGGTTGCTTTGTAGGAGTGTGAGGACAATGAATGGTTTACTGACTCACCCCAAACTGGATTACTTCCTAGTACCAGCAATAAAACGCTCCATACCAAAAGACCAGGCACGACCAGAATATCTGGGAGTGCCGCCATCTCTACCCGTGACCAGGAGGGCCTTGAGAGGGCAGTTGGCCAATGAGACTGCATGATATCAGCTTGGGCCCATTACATTACTGTAGGTCCAAATGTTTCTCAAACCACCTTCTGAAAAGAGAATGCATCTTCACCTGACAGCTAGAACACTTCAAATATTCTGATGTAGTCACTGTGACTAACACTCCTTAAATCTGAGGCTGAATCATTTAACCAACAGAACAAAACTGTAGCTTATAAAAAATGACTCAGACATGCAGCATGATGTTGAATAACAAGCTACATGTATGCTTACATGTAATTTGACCATGCTCAGGTAAGCTTATTTATAAACACTAAAAACAGCAACGAACTGAGATCAGCATTCGCAACATATGCTACATCCTATGTTGTTTTTCCAACAGCAAATAAACCTATGTATATCTCTAACAAATAATATTTCAGTAAGTTCATTCATTTACATTACCTTGATAAGGTGATCGACACGACAGGAAATGTCGTTTAAGTTATTCCTCACGAATGGATCATGTTGATACCGCTTCAGCAAAATGGGACGGCAATGTAGTATATTCAATCACAAGTAGCCTAACACTAAAGTAGCCGACTAACTTCACAATTTGAAAATGTCTGACAATTATTTCGGATTCTGTAAATAATCTTTATAATGAACTTCATCGTAGGCTACCTGTTCTGGTGCTATGTAAAGGAGTTTTTTCCGTCTACTCTTCAATCCTTCCCATGTCACGTGAGCAGTTTCATGTTACAGTACCTGAGCACAGTATTAACCTGTAGTGGTTCGATCAGATAAATATCTTTTTGTCTGCTTCTGAGCATCCGAGGATATGTGCAGGTGTTTTGTTGGGGTAGTCCGTGCATAAAGGAAACCCCCGCCACTATTCTCTCTCTCTCCCCCTCTCTCTCTCTCTCTCTCTCTCTCTCTCTCTCTCTCTCTCTCTCTCTCTCTCTCTCTCTCGCTCTCTAACGCGCGCGCGCGCACACACACACACACACACACAATGTACGTACACAACAAAACAGAGTAGACTAGGCCACTATAGGCTACATGTTACCATTGTCTAGACAAGAATGACAATATAACCCGCACATTTCTCAACATTTTTTGTCTGCAATGTTTTTCGTGGTCTATGTAAAATGGTCGAAGTTAGGCTACTAATGAAACAGCGCCTTCACCGGGTATTATATTTCTCAACATGAAAAAGCATTCCTGGAATGTTTCAAGGATAACTGTAGGCTAATAGCCAACAAGTCCAGGGCATCCTAATCCTTTATAACTAGGGTAATTGTACATTCAGTGCAAAGCAGGGAAATAAATGTTTTTTTATTGTGTTTTATTAGACATCGAACTTAATCAATGTACATTAAAATGTGGCTAAAACAAAATGTGTCCACATTGTCCAATCTACTACTACTACTATATTTATAGCACGTCAAATCTACAAATATATTGATTCAATTCTAAAAACATTAATAAATACTACAACATAAAAAACACTCATAACGGCCACATAAGTAATACTCTACAGTAGTAGTAGGCTTTTTGTAAGATTTTACTGTTGGCTGTATGGCGGCAGTGGCACACTAGAGGGCAGTCAAATTGAATTGCTTTAATTTCTTTTTATTTACAAGGCAGCACGTGGTACCGCCCTAACCACCTTTCGCTTGCCGTAAGTGTGGCTTGGGCAGTCAACTGTCAAAGTGGTGGAAGGAAATTAATTGTTCTGTTGTTGAAATGTATATTAGCTGATTTTAAATGAAGCGAAAATTTAGAGTGTTTAGTTAGCAAGTCAACAATTTATTCCGATCAAAAGCATTTTTTAACCTTCTAGTATATTTCTTGTTAGTTTTTCTTGTGCTGTGGTGCAGAAAAAGCCTTTCCCGGGAAAATTTGTTTTGAACATTTGGCTAACCGGTTTAGCGCGCTTTCTGAAATGGCGAAGGTACAAGTATTAAATGTTCAGGTTCTGGATAACCCAAGTCCATTTGGAAATCCTTTTCAATTTGAAATAACGTTTGAGTGTATGGAAGACCTCCCCGAAGGCAAGTATGATAAAGTATACATTGTTTATTTAACAAAACACATAATGTCGGCTCTGTCTACTTACTGGAATACTAACGTCCAGTAATGTACTGTAAAGTTACACTATCTTCATCTGATTGTTACATTCGTACCGTAGCGGTACTAGCATACGATATGTCTAAGTACCAGTAGTAGGCAAATACTACGTTCGCTGTGTTCAATTGTGTCATACTCATTGAAAATACAAATGTACTGATGTATGTATGTATGAGATGAATATGCATGAATGATGTTTAATTCAATGGAGGGAAAGTATTACTTATTTTGCAGAGCAAATAAATAATTCTTGAATGTTGCAGTTAGAGTGAGATATATGAATTGTCATTGTGGATTGGAAGTGTAGGCTAAATGTTTACATTAGAGTCCTAATAACTTATGAGTGGATCTATTGGGAAAGTATTATGCAGCCTACTGTATCAATACATGTAATAAATAATTTATATAGCAGTTAGTTAAATAAATAGAAGATGTAATTTGTATGGCTTTGTTACAATGCCTGATTTATGTATTATGATTGTTTTTTGAACATGTAGACCTTGAGTGGAAGATCATCTACGTGGGCTCAGCAGAAAGTGAAGAATATGACCAAACCCTAGACTCTGTTCTGGTGGGCCCAGTACCGGCTGGACGACATATGTTTGTGTTCCAGGTGCGTTTGTTTGCACCATAACACGCAATCCACTTTTTGAACAGCAGTAGTCTCTTATTCATAAATGTTTTTTCTCAAATATGCATATATATATACCACAATGTTTTTTGTTGTTTTTAATAGTTGTTATTCATTACAGTAGATATGTGTAGTGAGACTGCTATATTCAACAACACGTATTGCGAGCACTGTCAAGAAATCATATATATTACAATGCCATTTACTTATTCACAGTAGTTAGGCAAAAGGTTCAAGTGCCTTAAATAGGGGCCCAGTTTCTATATACATGCTTTTGTGTTTACTGTCAACAGGCTGATGCTCCAAACACTGGGCTAATTCCTGAAAGTGATGCTGTCGGTGTTACTGTAGTCCTGATCACCTGCACTTACCGTGGGCAGGAGTTCATTCGCATTGGTTACTACGTAAACAATGAGTACACAGAAGCTGAGCTGCGTGAAAATCCACCAATCAAACCTGACTATACACAGGTAGGCTTACTGTATGTATTCTGTAGCCAACATTACTTCTAGCTCTATAGTGACTCCTAGAGTCCAAGACTTTAGTCTGAAGGATCAAAATATAATGCAAAATCTTCTTCTACCCACGATTATGAGTAATTTATATTAAGTCTTAAGGTCATTTTACACAAAGCGTGATGTGAACAAGTGACGGTTAATTATTTGAAATGCATTATGCATTTACAACACAGATTTGTTAACGACTGCTTCAATAGTTTCTAAATGAACATGAGATCTACTCTCATTAGGTGGCAAAGACTGGGAAAATTCACTAATGGAGCATGTCAAGATCCTATTCATAAAGTGAATTTTGGGTCTCTGCTTGAAATTCCTAAACCACTCTAAACTGTATCTTTCTGAACCCCAGCTGTTTTCCAGCTCTAGTGCTCCGGACCAAAATAATTCTCTACTCTCACTTTTGCCACGACCTAGGAAGTGATATTTTCCCAGAATGTTCAATATACGTAGAATATGTTGTAGGTTCCATAGGATTATATACGATTTTAAAAATGTTTTCCTATGAATATGTATTAATGCATTCTGCTTATCTTATTTTCTTACAGCTACAGAGAAATATTCTGGCATCTAATCCACGTGTTACAAGATTTCATATAAACTGGGAAGGTTGCGCAGAACGAATGGAGGACTCAGAAAATGTGGATCCTGCCCCAAATTCAATGCTGCCTCCATCCTGTCTTCCAGGCAAGGCTCCACCCATGGGGCTACTACCAGACAACTCTATGGACTACTTATAAAAACCTGTTGGCAATCACTCACAGCACTAGGCATATTTTTTTGAAGCATGCCCATGAACATTCTAGTGTGGGTGTGCAGACAATGTTGCCTTACACTGTGTCCACACTGCATGCTTCTGGTCTCAGCATGCTTTTGGTCAACTGCTGTTTACCCATGATTCCTTAACCAACAAGGCAAAACAAATGGAATTACAACCTGGCAATGCAGAAATCAAATAAGTGTGTTTGGAACAAGTCAGTGCATCAAAAATTGACAATATGTCCATCAGCTTGGAGTTTGGAAGTTTGTAAGAGATGATTATATTACCCATCATACTCACTTGGTTTGTGCAGTGTGGACACAGTATCACAGCTTCCTTAATTTCCTCCAAGCGTGTTCTCAACAGTTAAGTCTGATAGTGGACTCCAGGGAAAGAAAAACATGCCTGTACAAAAATTAATCATCTTGCATAAAATGATCAAAAATAAATAAAGTATAGGATTTTTTTAATGCAGTATTGAAGGTATTTCCTACAACACTGTATGAGGAAGGGCAAATATAATCTCAGACAAAACACAGATTAACCAAGCAGACCAGAAATTTGATATAACGGAATTTTATAAAATGCTCTTGTATATTAATTAAGATTTGTTTTGCACTTAGTAATTTCTTTTCCCCCTTAGTTTATTGGTCAGAATGAGCATATGAATGTCTAGTTTGTTTTCTTACTATATAATTGTTTAAATAAATAAAGTTTTTTAAAATGCATATATGACTGTGTAAAGCTCTGAAAGGATCCCATATTAAATATCCGGCAGTTACGTTCTTTTTTTTAAAATAAATTCAAAATGTTAATGATTCAATGACTTTCTCTACACAATTGATAATGTAATATAGTTTATATATAGTTATTTTACACAAACAGTACATTTTCCACACACTTCCATTCCTACGTGCATAAGAGGCTGAATACAGTGCTAAATATAGATAATTTTATATGGCACCATATTTTGCTAAAATGCTATTAATAGACTAACGTCACCGATTGCCTTTTGGAAAATACCTGCAACACCTAAACTGGTTCAGGAGTGTTTTGTGTTTGTTCGTTTTGCTAAACAAATGCTAAATTCAGGTTATGTCGTAATAGTTGCTAATCCTTTGACATATTATTTATTGAGGCGTGAGAAGGGAAAAAATGTCATGTTGGTTATGAACTTGTCAAATGGGCTGGATAAAACTTGTGACAGGCAAATCATATTACGACAATGATTGGATGGATTGATCATTAGCCAATCAGTACCCGCGCTGTGGTTGCTGGTTTCTACGTTTTGGCCAATGGGTGGCAGTGAGGGGCCGGATCAAGTGGATGGATGGCAGGAGTTACTCTGTGGTTTTAAGGATTAATGGAGAGAGGCTGTTGACTTGAAAAATTGGATGCTAGATGGTTACTCCCGAGAACCCAACGGATTCGCCTTATTTACAGATTACGGAAATGATAAATATTTGAAATAATTTAACAGCACCAGGAAAGGTAATATGTAATATTTATTTAGGTCTCAATTGTAAAGGCCTGATAGCACAGATAGCACGTTAGCTGCTAACCAAGTTCGTGCACAGGCCAGGGTACGATCGCGAGGGGGCTTGGTGGGAAATCGTTCGAAACATGATTGGGCCACTAACGTAAGCTGATAAAGTTCTAACGTTAAAACCCTATATGGGCGCAGTGTACTACAGCGCATCTGAGTTTATAGTGATTGCTATTAGCATTTAGCTAGCTACTAGCTTCACCCATCCCATCGTTAACGTTAGCAGTTAGCAGCATTTAACGACTCGTATCTTTTAAAGGAAAACTCTGCCGTGCCCAGGGACTAGACCATCAGCCTGCTATCATGGGCAACACGCCCACCGCCAAGAAGGGGAATGAGATGGAGAGTGGTAAGTTATTTATCTCTAGCTACAGGCCATGTACTTATTTATTTTTGCCTTGTGTGTTCTTGTAAGTAATTTCATGTTGCCCGTGACATAAGTAAAACATAATGGGCATATGGTGAAGCACACTGATCTACACGCAACCTCGTATATACAATTTATGGGCAATGTGAAAGGCCTACTCTGAAGAGTAAAACAACTTCACTTATCAACTGCAGTAAAACGCCCTTGTCTATTATAGCAGTGTAAATACACAATGTAAACTCAGTTCACCGTTTTTCTCACATCATTATGATCAGAGAATTGTAAGATCTCAACTGATTTGTCTGGAAGAGCTTGTGATGAGATGCCCCAGGGTATTTTCAAAGATGGACACAAGGCAATGATGACACATGATCTAATATCACAAATTACTTTTTGACCCGTTCTTAAGGAAATCATTGCCCTCTAATGAAAGATGTGTCAGGTTGACACTACATTGAACATCTACTGTAAGAGCATGATGAAAACTATTATGCATTTGTTTTTGGGAGACAAAGTTTTATTGCTGGAGGGTATTGTGTATAGAAAACAATCGGTTTGACAATAAGAAGGGGATTTAGCTATTATACAATGAGATAAAAGATGACAGGGTGTGTAAGGGGAGGGGGGTCATATGATGCATGAATGTTATTCTCTCCAGGCAGAACCTTGAAGTAGAAGAGTCTCTTGCTCATCATGTGATGAGCAGATTTGAGAACAAAAAGACTCTGTGCAGTTCTCCCCAACCTATTTGTATAGCTGTCCTAAATTGTTGCTGATTATTGTTGGTCCACCACTACCTATCATATCTGTCTCCTTAACTTTTTATAGCCATGATAATTGTTTGTCTCCCACTGAGGAACTAACATGTCATTTTTTCACTTAAAATCTTCTAATTGAGGTAAGCATATTCATAATGCTAGTCTTTAATATTTGAGTCTGCACCATTTACATTTTTTTCTTCTTTTTTTTTTATGTGCCTTTTAATGCTAGCTAGCCAAAGCCAAGCATTCACTTTCCCAGCAGGGGCTCCTCAGTCCCAGAACAGGTCTGGGAGAAGGCCATGTTGTATTTTCATCACTCAATAGTGCGTGTAATGTGCTCGGTCAGAACAGGTATCTGTGAAATGAGCGTCAGCTCCTTGCTGCTGATAGAGTGTGGGTGTGAAGAGTGGCCTTTAGCCTGCCTGTAAATTTAACCCCTGGCTAGATCCCAATTCAACACGGATGTAAACTGTCCCTGTCGCTACAGCAGTGACCAGTTTTTTATAAATAAAAAAAAAGAAAAAAAAGGGGTGTAAGTAAATAAATCATTTTATTATTATATCTTGAAACTGTCCCACCCCGCCAGAAAATAGTCACAATGTGTTTTTTTTAAATGCCAAACAGGGCTTAGCAGACTGTAAGCAGGGGCATAGCAGATTTGCTCACTTTCCATGCTTCACAACCTTATCAGCCCCATCGCAGACGGCCCGCCCTGATCCCCAGAGACAGGTGCGGACCAGGGGTCCAGAGGCTCACACCCACGAGTGCTATTTTTCCAAAAGTGCAGCCACGGAGAGAGAGAACACCACGGCCGTTAAGGAGAACTGACGGAACACCGTTGCTGGCTGCATGGCTTAGGTGTACTAGCCTAGGAGGACTCTTGTTGGTAGGCCGGTCATCTTGGAGGAAAGCTGCCGGGAAGACGCACACGCTGCTCCCGTGCCGTGGAAGCCGAGCCCACACCCACAGGAAGGAACAGGGTGGACAGACAGTGTGGAGGAAGTGCGGGAGCAGGGAAGGCCCGATCTTGGCTCCACACCACACTGTGAACTCGGGACCGTTGTTAAGGATCATACAACACCGTGTCCCATAAAGAAGTCAAGGCAATACAGCGTATTCCGGATTTGCCAGTGTTTGGCACGGCTTCTCAGGACTTTATTGTTGAGTCTCCACAGCCTCCAGCCCATGTATGATGGCTGTCCTGCACAGGCTGGCAGAGAGGCTGCTTCAACGAGCAGGGCCCTGCCTGGGGGACCCAGGCGGTGGACCGGGCAGACGTTCCCAACCGCAGGCGGAGCTAGAGACCAGTTGCTGGAGTGAGTTTTTAGAGCAGGACAGTGCAGGGTCAGGGAAGGAGGGGGGGGGAGGAGCCATCCTCCTGGCCAGTTACAGGCAGCCTCGGCTCAAGGCTGAGGTGAGTGTGTGGTTGTGGTTGTTTTACCAGGTTGAATAGACAATCTCATATGCGTATGTCTTGGGACAGGGCTTCTAGTGAAAGAATGCGCCTTTGATATTGCCAGTCCTTAATTGGATTGGATAGGTGTGTTTGTGGCTTTTTGCACAAACACACGCCCAAGTCTGCTTTTGTACGCCCTTGGTCTCTGCTGTTTTGCTTCGAGTGCGAAGTTCCGAGGAAGGTGTTTGTCAGTTACTGTGGAAGTGCCTGTCAGACATTGTTCTCTAGATGACCATACCCATACCTTCATTCCTTAATTCATCAGTGTAGTAATCCTTACACTGACCCCCCTAAGCACAGATACTGTACTGTTGTTTAGGTGACAGTCCTCTTCAACATAGGAAATTATACTTAGCTGCTTGATAAGTGTAACTTATGCCCCACTCAGATAAACATGTTGGTAAACATAAAGGTTTGGCCACATAATGAAGTGGCGCCCTGTCAAAGTGCAATTCTGTTTATACCCCTTTTTTATTTTATTTTTTGTTTGTTTTGTCCCACAAAATATTGAATATTGGGCTAATTTATATGCAAAGTGATGGCCATCACACCTCTTCACAGGATACCAGTATCAATATCAGTCATTGATTTAGTTAATGCTGTGCTGATCAAACAAGCAGACACACTGGAAGAAAATGGAATTTGTTTATGCAAAATGTAGTATGTATGCCACACAGCACTGAGAAATGGTTTCTGACAGTGGGATATGATGTTGGCTGATGACCAAGTTTAATCTGTCTTCTGCTCTGCCCTCTTATAAACCAATTGCTTTATTTATTTTATTTATTTAAAAATGTTTTTTTTTTAATGCATTTACTAAATGTAGTTTCATGTGCACTTATATGTACCCTGTTTGCGGTTTCCATTGTATAGAAGAACAAGCCCCAGGACCTGGTTTGTTGGGCTTCAGAACTTCATGTCGGTCAGCACGCCCCAATATACCCCTATTCTTGCGTCAGACTGGGCCATTGAGGCCCAGGGGAGAGATGTAGGATTGATTTTGTGGGATCGATTCAGCACTGGCATAGCAAATATGGGGGTTGCATTTGGGCAGGGAGGAAAAAGTCATGTGTCCCGGCTTTGCGAGTGCCCACGGGGACCACCGCTTTTATCTGTTTATTTGAAAAGCCTCCCGATCAACTATGCAAGTTTTTCATCATGGCTGTAGCATCTGATTTGGTCTACTAACGAGGAAAGTTTTGGTGCCTTTGAGATGCCTCGAGTTGATCCCAAGAGTCTTCACTTAGGCCTAGTTTTCCATAGAACTTGGTCTCTGGGTTAGATAAATATAACTAGTGTTTGGGCGCCACCGACCCCCCCGATGACCATGCCCCTGTTTAGATCAATATAAAACTGTGTGCGCATGCACACGCATGTGTGTGTGTATTTTGACAGGAGAGGGAACTGCAGAGAGAGAGAACTGTGTGCAGAATAAATATTGATACAAACCAAGCGAGGGTCCAATTGATCTGCGAGTGTAACGGGAGCAGTGCTGCTGTGGGCATCACATTTGACTGCACACCGCTTCGGGAGCTGTGCGGGGGCCCAGCCAAGTGCTAGCTAGTGGACAGGGCAGAGGTGCCTCCGTTTGCACAAGGAGATAGCGTTCCGCGTCGCGGGGGGTGGGGAATGGGGCTCCCTGTGACCGGAGAGAAGGCCATGTATCAGTGACTAGAAGGGGAATGAGGGGAGACCTTGCTGGGCTAATGTGTGACCGGAAGAGCTCCAGGAGGCACGCAGGGAAGAGGGAATCGTCCTCGCGGTCCAGTGAATCAGGGTCGCGCTCGGCAGACGCCGCGGCACTAGAGGTGGCGATAATCTTCACAGATGGTAAGGGGGGATAAAATGGTGGGAATGGCATTAGAGTGAGTCAGCTCCCACCCACCCCCTCACCCCACTGTAGTCATAGCAGCCTAGTATTAAGGTCCCCTATTTCAATAAAGGGATCTCCTTTGGTTACTTTTAAGCGCTTTGAAGCGCTTGCCAGGATATTGACCTGGCCTTGTTATGATAGCAATAATTGACTGTGATATGTGAACTGCTTGATTTGCCTGGAAGTAGGATTTAAGCAACATTCATGGGAAATGTTTTCTCCCTGGTGACCAGTCTGTTTTCAGCGCTCTGGTTGGGAACAACATTGGCTTTAAATTTGTTTATCCGAACTTTGGTCCCTGGCATTTTTGCTGGCTTTTCCCTATCCTATTGTTGGAGTTTCAGGTCTCTAGAGATTATGCAGGAAGCATACTTTTGCGTTTCCTTAGTCTCAATAGTAATTTAAATGAATTAATGAATGCATGAATTTGCTGCACAGTTGACTGTTCAAATTTACTCAGTACAAAACAATTTCCACACTATTAAGTTAAGCACAGCACACAAGCTCAGCATAAAGGATAATGACTGCCCATCTAGTAGGTCAGGGCTTGCATTGCCCCCCCCCCATCTACTGTACTGTCCCATGCTAGCAGTGGAAAAAGCAGTTGTTTCCACAGCTGCTATGGCAGCCAGAGCACCAAGCAGAGATGATAATGAGGAAGGACTGATTATCTGCATGTTCCCACAAAGCAGGGTGATAAGACCCATAAAGATAAGGCAGAGAAACTTCTTTTCAAAGTCTGTCTGCAATGACTGTGCGTTTATCCTTTTGTACAGACAAGACATTACTTTAAACTGTATATTTAGCCTAGGCGCTGGCATTTGCCGTGAACCTTTCTAGTAAAATAATATTAACTCTGCTGCAGGACTGTAACACTCCGCTGACTAATGGTTCATTCAAATGCAAAATTAGCCCTACTGTACTTTAGCCTTGTGCTTGCCCTTTCTCTGAGCATTACACCAAACAAACGTTGCTGGAATACCTGACAAATTATTATTCCTGATGGTATCATTTATTTTTCATTTGTGCACTGATAGTGGTGTCGCAGGATCAGTTGACAAGGCTCCAAGTTCATTGAAAATTAGACAGCTCTGTGATAAGTGAAACAAGATATGGCGGACCATAACGGGTCATTTACACAGGCATGTTCATGTGAATGTGGCAGATCTATGCATTGTGGCCTAACACATTAATGAGCAGTCGTATGTCACTTCAATGTACTAGCAAATAAATGTGACACAGCCTAAACCTGGAGTTGGACAGCACCAGAAAATGTATTATCTAATTACTATGGTGTCCTGCCTATTACAGTGAAGGAGTTTCTTGCAAAAGCGAAAGAAGATTTTCTGAAGAAATGGGAGAATCCAGCACAGGCAAGTGTAAAAAAAAAAAAAAAAAAAAAAAAAGGGTTGAAGAAAATCCCTTTCAGACTAGTCCCACCCCGATCAAATGTCTATATGCATTTTTAAAGTTGTTGTTTGCCCTCTGCTGGGCACTTTGGGAACATTTTTGTAATAAAATATGTTTTGGATTTTCTAAATTTTCTTTGCACTACTAAATTGTCTTTTAAAGCACTCAAATCAATCACATTATGAACTGATTTGGTTAGATTCTTAAAGTTATATGTTGCTAACAAACTGCAGCCCAGTTTTGAAAAATTCAGTGACCTGTAGCAATTCGGACAAATCATGTTTGTCAAAATTATATTTATGAAGTTAATTTATATATTACTTATACATCAAATTATATAGATCAAATACTATTTATATTGCTTTACCATCTCCCCCCTTCTTCCCACCATAAAATATCTTTCCCTCTCCATATAGCAAACTGCAGCATTGGACCAGTTTGACCGTCTGAAGACATTAGGCACTGGTTCTTTTGGTCGAGTCATGCTGGTCAAGCATAAAGAGTCAGGCCAGCATTTTGCTATGAAAATTCTTGACAAACAGAAGGTAAATTGCTTGACTTAAGTACATGTACAACACAGATGCGATTGGACATTTAATTTTACATGCTTCATGGATCAGGATATTCAGACCAGCCTTCTGAAGCTTCAGGATGAGATTATCATTTATTTTAAGAATTTACTTGTTATCAGATGAGGCTTTCTCAGTGGTTTGTACTACTGATCACTAACTTAGAAGGCTGGAAATCAAATCTCTGGCTTACTAATGACATCACACAGCCTGGAGCCTCTTTATTGGCCACAAATTGGAAGTGTGAGGACATCAGAATGAAGCAGGTGTGAATGTCCCACATAGTCTTGGTACTTAATTCAATTTGGCTGAGCATTCATTGTTGAAGTAGACATAAGCAGCTGATGCATAGTAGGCTTTATGTAGTATTTAAGTAGTTTGAAATATTACAGCGATTTACACACTTTTTGTAAATCAGGCCTGTTCCCATTTGACGTGGACACCTCCATAGTTTAAAATAGTCATTGATGTCATATCGATATACTCCCCTGATGAGAATGTAATAACAATTACTATCAAGTTATTGTCCCATTAATTTACTGTATATATTTGTTTGCAGCGCTATTTGTAAATCTTCTGGATTATCTTTAATGATACTATATAAATTAAGGCTGTCTAGTAATCACAATTTCTAATCACATTATGTCCTGATAATCTGTATTTAAGTAGTTAATCACATGTATACAAATGTTTAATGTGCTCATGTATTGTTTTCCTGGGGGGTCTGGAGGCTTTCAGAGAGAAATTATGCATCAATAATGAATTACTTTTACCTAGTGAAGAAAACAATCTAGCAATGATGGTCTTAAGTGTGTAAGGGACCCTGTGTGCTTCAGAATGTTGTAAACCAGACCAATGTTGGCTTTACATTTATCTTAAATTAGGTCTACCTTATGTGTTGTGAAAAGAGCCAGAACTAAAAACGTAATTTAACATTAATCTCATCTTCTTGCTGTGTCTGTGAGATCCTGATTAATTGTAACTGATTATACACTGCCTTCAAAATGTCATTTGTAAAGCCCTAATTTAAGGGCAGTCATGAATGGTCAATTCATTGTGAATGAAGCATCTTGGCAGTATGTTTTGTTGATGATGCCTTGCTACCACCCTCAGGTTGTAAAGCTCAAACAGATTGAACACACGCTGAATGAGAAACGGATCCTCCAGGCCGTCAGCTTTCCCTTCCTGGTGCGACTGGAGCACTCATTCAAGGTATGGCTTGAATATGGTGCTGCATTTCTCTCTGCGCTCAAATGTGTATGTAAGCTTCCACTGTTGTGTGAAGGGTGGCAACAATGAAACTTGGTCTCCATACAGGATAACACAAATCTTTATATGGTGATGGAATATGTCCCTGGAGGAGAAATGTTCTCCCACTTACGGAGAATTGGAAGGTTCAGGTGAGTGATTTAAAAATATATATATTTTTAAATAGATGAAAAGGGGACTTGTACCGCTTTTTTTATTTCAATGCAATATCTGTGACATGCTTAGGTGAAAATACAACACATAAAAAAAGTGCAATCTACTTAAGCTGTCCATACAGCCCTTTCAAAATTACTCTGTTTCAGTGACTTTTGCTGTAAATGCAAATAAACTACTACTCACTCCACCTCTATGCCATGTAGTGTGCTGAAATGAGTAGACTTTGCTCCACCATGGCTTGGCAACTGTTGAGTTGTCGGAGACAACACAGCGGTGTAGCCTTATACTTTTGACGCAGCGTTTTCAAGGCATTAATATTGCGACTTGATTCCACCTTGTTGTTTTGCATTAAAAGGTAAGGGCGTAATGGGGGTCGGTAAATCGATGCTAGTCATTTCCATTGTGTCTGTGGCTTTATTTTAGCGAAAAACAATGGCACACTTTTGCAAATGTAGTTCTCAAATCGTGGATGGAGAGGCAAGATTATTCAGTATAATGGCTTTTAACATCAAAATCCCTTCAAAATCGAAACTACTTCCTGATAGACCTGTATACAGACATATGCTACCGAATATAAAGCTGTCTAGATTGTATGATTAGGGTTTGTGGGTTGGTAGATACTCCAGATACCCAAATGTAGCACTGAAAGCCCTGGAAAAGTTTTTTTTTTCTTCTTTTTCTTCCTTCTCTACAGTATGTCCGCTAGCGTGGCTTAAGATATGTCACAAAGCAGGCACTACTATATGTGCAGTCTTGTTATTGCCAGAAATATGCATTTTAATCTAAGCTGTATACCTCTTCACTCAGTATTCATTTGACTAGGTACACCTATATACATCTGCTTGTTAATGCAAATATCTAATCAATTTGATGTGAGTTCATTTAAATGAGGAAGAAATGTGATCTAGATTGCTTTAATCCTGAAACACTTGTTGGTGCCAGACAGGGTGGTTTCAGTATCTCAGAACACTATGTAGTAAAGTGTATCTGGATGAAGTGGGTGGGCTTCAGCAGCAAGTATTTAAAATGGACTACTAACTAAATCAACTCGGATGGCACAGGTGTGGCTATTCCTATCACTTTTTAAAATAATGAAATGGTAACTGGTAATTTTCATGTGAAACAATGAAGGATTCACTGTTTATGACCATGACATTCCATAGACCCATTCTGACTTGTCTTGCAGTGAACCTCATGCCCGCTTCTACGCAGCTCAGATTGTGCTGACGTTTGAATACCTTCACTCACTGGATCTTATCTACCGCGACCTGAAGCCTGAGAATCTACTCATCGACCAACAGGGGTACATCCAGGTAAGGGAAACATACTTACTAATGCTGGGTAAATGTACATGCTGTTCAAAAATGAATAAACAAAGTAAAGCCTAACCCCATCCATTTTCAACCTGTACGATATTATATTTACCCTTACAATTTGCTTCTGACCAAAATCATACATGGTTCATTTGAGCACTGTGACAGTCACTATTGTGTAAATTTCCTAGCCTACAATCCTTCACAAATATTTCACACAATAATTGTGTTGAAAATGTGCAGGCATGTGTATATCACTTGACATTGTAGATGATGATGTTGTAATTTCAATGTGTGAATCTACCTGTGCTCTAGGTAACAGATTTTGGATTTGCAAAGAGAGTGAAGGGCCGAACCTGGACACTTTGTGGGACCCCTGAATACCTAGCCCCAGAAATCATCCTTAGTAAGGTAGGTACTACCAATCAACCAATATGCTACTAAATAGGGGCTCAATGGGTTTCTGCTTCAAGATGTAGCAGCCTTGTGATTTGTGTTCATGACAGAATTTCTCTCTAACATGGAATCAGCTAGATATCTATGGACCTGTCTGGACCTTACTGTCCAAAGACAAGTTTAATGTCAGTTATTCATTGTTCAGGCTTATCTGACATCCCTCTATCTCCTTTGTTCTCAGGGTTATAATAAAGCAGTGGACTGGTGGGCTTTGGGAGTGCTTATATATGAGATGGCTGCCGGCTACCCCCCTTTTTTTGCAGAGCAGCCTATTCAAATTTACGAGAAGATCGTATCGGGGAAGGTGAGTGTGTGTAGGAGAGCTTACTAGAGGTGTTAGCCCCTATCCTGGTAATTTCAAAGCCTGTCAACAGGACATTAAGTTTGTTCGCAACAAAACTACAAATGTATTCCATTCATGCATAGCATTGGAGATTAAGAGAAGGTTAAAATGACTTGATGAGGAATTTAAGGAATTTATGTCAAACCCTTGATTCTTCCTATTCCTAACCTTGGTATAAAAGGTGAAGTCAGTGATTGTAAGCAATACACTTTTGTAAAATTCTGCAAATATCTACACAATTGAAGATGAAAATATAATTTGGTGTTTCTACACAGCCTTGGCTCTGTAAATGGGGAAAAGAAATATGTGGGCTTTCTGACTAATTATGATAACAGGACTGGAATACTATTTGGTTTGTGAATGGATTTAATTCATAAAGCATATGGTATCTAAAGGATGAGTACAAATGATGTATTAACACTGCCCAGTAAATATATATTAATAATAGAACAACTTGACACCTTCAAAAGCATTGGTGTAACGTTCGTAGACTTTTGCAAGTTACTTTTTTACATACATACATACATACATACTTTTCTGTACTAAATGGGTGGGATTTCCTTTCATGTCAGTACTTTATGAACAGTTCTACCATCTGCTAGAGCATAAATATGTTTTCAAACAATTTAGAACTGTGAAAAGCAAGCTTAACCATTAGTTCATAGTGAATTGAAAGGAATTCCTATTTAATTCCCAAGTGTAATGTAAGATAATTGTGGTTCCTTATTTTACCTGTATGCTCATTACTCAGCACTAAAGTGGAACAAAAGCACACACTGCTGATTCGAAGCGTTCATTTCCCGTTAGTCCATTGAGTTCAAGGATACATCATGATTTCATGTTGTATCTGCCTCATTGCTTTATACTCTTTGTATTTACTAACTGGTGTTGTCGACAGCACTAAGTCAAATCAAAAGCCAGGCTTGATAGATTAAACAGCAAAAGGAGTATATTTTAAAATTATACTCACTCAGATTTTTGTCAGTCAATTGATCTGGCTATTTGTTTTAAAAAAAATTTAAACCATACACTGGTAGCCTAGACTGGTTGCATAGACTATCTGGCAATCTGAAAATTTCAGCTTCAGTGATTTTTATTTGGATCACATTAACAGTCAAAAACAGACAACACGAGTCATTCTAGTGCAGCATAGCCTGCTACAATGGTTGCAATAGCCTACCAGCGCCTTTTGAGTGATGCTAATATAATCTGCTATATTGTATTATAGCCATGACTCACAGGGAAGACTGTTAGTTTAGCGAACTTGAGAAAATAAAACGATCTCCCCTCTTTTAATCATGATGACTAATGTCAGTGCCAGACAGCTCTCATATGAATTGAAATGTGCATTCATGTTTTCTGATGCTGTAGGTCATCAAATTCCTAATGCAAAGTACTGTGCAAATGTTTTAGGCAGGTGTGGGGGAAAAAATGCTGTAAACTAACAATGCTTTCCAAAATGGATGTGTTAATAGTTCCTTTATTATTATTATTTTTTTTTTAATCAATTAACAAAATTCAATGAATGAACAGAAGAGAAATCTAACTCAAATCAGTAATTGATGTGACCACCTTTTGCCTTCAAAACAGCATCAGTTCTTCTAGGTACA
>JAODUG010036372.1:0-40147 GCA_027564795.1 Aphredoderus sayanus
TCCTTGTTTGGCTATTAAGGAGAGTGGTAAAATTAAAAAGAGAGCTGTGAAAGTCATTAATATACCTTCCTGTTCTCTGTAAGGTTAACCAGCTCGTAGCATGCAGTTGCAGGGCTATAGCATGCCTACTTGGCAGTTAGTGCTGTTAGACTAAAAAGGAATGAACATTATCAAGGTGAAATTGACCAAATAACCAATGGGTTGAAGATAAATAGGAACAAGAAAGAAAATAAGAAATGCGTTGTAAATACATAATAAATGTATTATATTTGAGTGTATACTACAGTATAAAGTGTATAGTACTAAAGTGTATAGTTTAGTGTATAGTACAGTATAACATCATACCGCCACAATGGCAACAGGCAACACTGGTGAAATGCAATGACATATACTGTATTTGAATCTATGCGCTTTCTGTGTATTTGTATGTTAAAGGTACAGTATACTGTATAGTTACAAGATTGCTTCCCTGTTATTTACATATCTTTGCATGTTGGACAAATTATTTGTGACATCATCAGTAGGCCACACTTTTGTATTCAGATCTGTAGTGATAGTAAGATACTGTAAGGAGAACGCTCTTCAATGTAATATTGTGAATATTGTAGTCTGGTGACAAATTGCACGCAAACATTTCTGTGAGTTATAGTCATGCTTTCAGATGGACTTGAAAGCATGTACAAATAATGTGTTTTTGAGTGTAGAGGGTCTTTTAGCAGCCTTGTGATACCATCATGATCTTGTGAGCTATAGTTTGACTCTGCTGAGAGTACTAGTTTTGGAACCCGTCAATTCAAAAGCTTTTGTCATAATGGTCATAGCGTTGAATTGTATTCAATCTTTCTTCCATACAGTACAACTGGTCTACCTACCTTTATCTCACCCAAGCAGAATATTTAAAATCAGCAAGAATTCCAGTGGAAAATAAAACTTCCGACGTATGTTGACGTTTTCATCTTGCTGATTGGTAAACGCTGATTGGCCTTTGTTTGTTTTTTTTCTAAATGGTCGACAAGTGGTTTTTCATTGTTTGGTTCCAGACTGATCACAGACAAATGAAAATGGACCTCGCGAGATCAGGATGGTGTCACGAGGATAATCTTAGATGAATATCGAGAGTAACGTAACTGATTATAAGTTGAGTGTTGTTGGGTTGTGTCCAAAATGTATGAAATTATACCTATGAATAATGTTAAAAGATTGATGGACTGCCATGATGGGACAGGCATTTCCCAAAAAGGTTTTGTTTCCATGTACTTACTCTCAAAAAAACAGTACACTTCAATATATCTTTGTAATATTTTAGAGTTTTTGGCTCATCTGTGTATAAATCACAGCAGGCACTATTTCTTTTTAATCTGTGAAACCATGTCTTACTTTATTCCATTATAACTGATAAACGTCATGATGATAGGTTCATTTTGACACATTGGGTAATAGGCTAGCCCATGTGTTGTGGGAATTGTTAAATTTACCCGCCGTAAATAGGATTGGCTATTTCCAACATTTTCACAAACTAACCAGAGCTCTTGGTTACTTGAATTTCACATTACTCACTTCTGGCCTCCTTTCTATACTGTACAGTATATAATACATCCCTGTTCTATGTTGTTTTATCTTCAGTGAGAACATTAAAAACGCTAATTAACTATTACATTAGCCTCCTACTGAGCATTGCTCATTGATATTGAACAAGGGAAAATGCTACACATATCCTCATTAAGTCACACCATTAACAGGACAATTATAATCTAACAGTTATTGTTTTATGAATATGTAATGAAGGTTTGCATTTTACGGGTCAGAAATTTCTAAATAATTATGGCGTAAACACTCAAGAAAGAACAGATTTCAAGACAGCATACGATCTGAGACAACAATATTTGGCTGTCTGGATTTCCACTTATTTCATCACCGTATAGCATTTAATACCACAAAATACTAAAATATTTCTGCCTATGGTGAATATTGAAAATGAGGCAAGCAAAGTAATAACATGTGATATTGACATAGCGAAGTGACGTGAGCTAAGCTAAATGTGCCACATGACAAAGAAAATAGCCAATTACATACAGTAGTTTTGAATGGTGTATTATTGTTTATTGCAAACCACAAACTGCTTTAGTCTTTGAGTCACACACCGATCATAATCGTTGTGGTGCTGATGTTGATGGCTTTATTAAAAACTTTACTGTGTGAACAGGAAAATGACTAGACCATTCTGCATCACTTTCCAAAAGTTCTTATTTGAAAAACAAATTCTCTGCACTGAGCTAATTCTCTGCACTGAGCTACAGTATACTGCACTGTATGTATACAGCTCAATGTAAGCACAAGCCATTAAATGAGATTATCACATTTGACAGGCCTTAGTGCAATGAATATATTGCTGAAACCCTATTTTTTTGTTTGACTGTTTGGTTTCATTTTTTGGCCCACGTGTATTAGAGAGTGAGTGGGCACATGAGGAAATGAATGTCAATAAAACTGACAAATGAGATCCTGTGTGCGTTTTTGCTGTTCACGCTGCTATAAAATAATCAGATCTGTGTCACAAGATCAGATTTGGGCCACTTGCACCCTGTAGTGTGAAGATGGACTCTCACTGAGTATGGACCATTATTAAATGTGATCACCGTCATAATCCATAGCTTAGTGAACAGATGGTTGATCACAGTGATAACTGCAGGCACGCACATACCCATATACTGTATAGATGGACCAAGATTTGTGCACAGAACAGTGCGGCAGTGTGCAATGGCAAACTACCGGCTGCTAATCCATCACACAACATGGGCAGAGCAGGTCAGATGCACTGGCAGGACTTATCATGCAAAGGATGTTGTGTCGTTTGTGAATATTGAGCTTGTCCACTGTATTTATGTGGTTGCAGTGTTGAGCAGACTGCTGACAGGGCCAGAATTTCTCATGCAAAATATGCAAATCATGTCATTCAGGCCTGATCTTTTTTTATAAAATGTTTGCTTAAAAGTATAGTAAGCAATTACAATTATAATATAATGGCAATATAGTATTATATCAATATACAATGAAACAAAGTTGTTTAGCTTACTAAAAATATTAGTATTAGCTTATTATTAGTAAGCTAATACACTTTTTGTCTAGCACTAGTAGACTACTAGCTTCCCGTGTCCTGTGCGTGCTGAAAAGAATAACCAGGTGTTTCTGCACATTCTGTAAATAGAAACACATTCAGAGTGGTGCAAACCGCACACAACAACACTATCCTATAGCATTCACAATATGTGTATCGGCCTTTCATTAATTCCCACTGGTCTTTACTAAGGCCATCAAGTGAATGAGCACGTACTATAGATGGTTCTGAATGCACTTCAGGTACCTTCTTTGCTGAGCGAAATATCTTTATTTGACACAGAAAAGGTCTCCTATAAACTATAACAGTAATCCTGAGCCTGATAAAGTAGAAGTTAAGTCACATACACATAACGGCTATGACAATGTGTTTCCAGTGTGTGGGGCAGAGCTTCTGAGGGAACATCCTACGGCCTTGAAGGTGTTTTTGTTTCGATCAAACATAATATAACAATCTTTCTCCAGAATGACTCTTATACCTTTAACATATTGGCATACCTTTAACTTCTTGTCCTTCAGGTAATGTGTTTGTGGTGAGTCTGGCCTTTGCTGACCTCGTGGTAGCCTTCTACCCCTACCCTCTAGTCCTCTACGCTCTCTTCCACGACGGGTGGTCGCTGGGCAACACGCAATGCATGGTGAGACGTCCTCATGCACGTGACTGTGTATTCCTGGCATGCATTCATTCAGTGAATGGTTAAGATCGTTAACTTCCCAGAGACCAGCTGGTCTGCAAGGAACCACAAGGAATTGCCTTGAAGCTCTCTCTCTCTCTCTCTCTCTCTCTCTCTCTCTCTCTCTCTCTCTCACACACACACGCACACACATGCATATCCCTCTCTGCCTCTCTGATGCAGGTTAGTGGCTTCCTCATGGGCCTGAGTGTTATTGGCTCCATCTTCAACATCACCGGCATCGCGGTGAACAGATACTGCTACATCTGCCACTCGTTCTCCTACAGCCGCCTGTACAGCTACCGCAACACCCTGCTGTTTGTGGTGCTCATCTGGCTGCTGACCGTAGTGGCTATCGTGCCTAACTTCTTTGTGGGGTCTCTGCGCTACGACCCGCGGGTCTACTCCTGCACCTTTGCACAGAACGTCAGCCGCTACTACACGGCGACGGTGGTGGTGGTGCACTTCCTGGTTCCCATCGCCGTGGTGACCTTCTGCTACCTGCGCATCTGGGTGCTTGTGATACAGGTCAGGCGTCCATCTGCGTCGCCCATTATATTCAATATGTAATTATGTAACATATTTTGTAAGTAAGTCAACTCTACTGGTCAAATAAAGGGCAATTGGTATGACCTTTAGTAATATATGTAATAATATGTGCTATATTATTACATATATTACTAATGGTCATTTAAAAAAAGAAAAGAAAATGTATTTTAATTTAATCCAAACATTTTGTTAGTTTATTGTATTTTTTATGTTACTGGAAATACGGTATACTGTATAGGCTGAAGTAGCCTATATAATATCATGGTGTGAGCCTGCGTCTTTGCCGTTCTGTGGCTCACCAGTCCTTGTGAGAAGGAAAACACACACACACACACAAGCGCACAGATGTGCGTGTTGACATGTTCATGCATGTTTCACTTAGACTGCATCCAATCTGTGTCCTCTCTTGTCCAGGTGCGGCGTAAAGTGAAGCTTGACGAGGGTCCCCGCCTCAGACCCAGTGACCTGAGGAATTTCATCACCATGTTCGTCGTCTTTGTGCTGTTTGCCATCTGCTGGGCTCCGCTCAACCTGATTGGCCTGGCGGTGGCCATTGATCCGCCACATGTGGCTCCTCTTATCCCCGAGTGGCTGTTTGTGGTCAGTTACTTCATGGCGTACTTCAACAGCTGCCTGAATGCCATCATCTATGGCCTGCTCAACAGGAACTTCAGGAAGGAGTACAAACGTATCGTGACCTCCGTCTGGGTGACTCGGCTGTTCGTCACGGAGACCTCGCGAGGTGCTACAGACGGCAAGAGCATGAGGAGCAAACCTTCACCAGTACCGCCGTTCAACGACTCCGTCAGAGATCGCCTGAACAACGACTGAAATGCTAACTTTCGATTCTTCAGGCTTTAATTATTATTTTTATATGTCTCACTGACACGGTTATAGGACCTATGAAATACCCTTTTTACATTGTTTTTTTATCATCTCAGGTTCAAAGAAGTTACATTATACATTCTTCCAAAGCTTAGGGAGAGTAGTTGTACAACACTTTATTAGGTCAATGGTCAGTTTCATTAAGCCTTTGCGGCTGCTAAATTCTTCATCTGTAGAAAATATAGCTTTATGCATAGTGTTTTTCTTCAAATAGGAACAATCAGGTTATGAGAATAAAAAATGCCTCAAATGTATTGGGTTACCTAACCTGAATCACCCTACTGCTGTAGTATTGATCAAGAGGGGTTGCCTCTTGATACAGCAGTATAGTGACAATTCCAAATGTCTGTATTGTTGCATTTAAATATATTAACAAATACAGGCTAATGACAACAAAAGGGCTTAAATACTTGATAACAAGATTATATTTCAGAATTAACAAATGCCTATATACAGTATTGCACCCAATGCCCAGCTAGACTATACTGTTGAATAACTAGCTGGCTGGATGAAGTACATGTTGATTAATGTTACCCCTGTAAAAACCACATACTGTAAATAAAGCAACGCCATCTGTATTCATTCAGACTTCTTAATCTCCAGCATATGACTGAATGAAAAGGGGTGCCAAAGAGTAGTGCTGCTTCTTTTGTCTGTTGTGTGATTTAGAAAAATGCAAGACATTTCACAATGTTAAATAAATGTTATGTTTAGTTAACTACTTTGAAAAAAGAATTCAAAAAAGAAAATGTTAACATTAATGGATCGGTGACACAAACAATCAAATCATTCTCTGTGCAATGTTTTATGAATTGTACTGAATGTATAGTAAAATCTATGTATTTTTGAAAGACAATGAGATTTTATTAGACAATGAAATGATTTTTAATGATCTATGGATGTTCACTTAACTGGGCAAGAGCCACAGTCTCCTATTTATTTTTACCATAGGTACCACCTTGTTGTTAGTTTTCGCTAGTTATTCCTACAACAGGATGAGCCCTGGTGAATGAATCCCACCTCACAATTACAGAAATTAGTGACATTTGCGTCGAAACAAATGGTTTGAACACAGAGGGTGATTTTCAAGACAGATTTAGAGAGGAAAGGCCCAGCTAAACTGCTGCAGTTACAACACAACTGTCAACAATAAATTCAAAAGTGAAAGCTAAATGTGGCTAAATTGCAGCTGAACTCCTTTACCTCCGACCCCACTTGTGTAAACATTTCAGAACACAGAATTTACATTACACCCTAGTTAAAGGATATAGCAGTTGCTGCATGCAATTCTCTTATTTTATACTGCTAAAGCTCAGTGTCCAAAATGTTGTCATTTTGACAAACTTTTTTAAACTGGACACATTTTTTTAACTTTGTCCTCCGGTAAATGCCGCCATGCAGGAATACCAGATTGGTGCTTTAAAATGTTGAGAATAAAAACTAAAAAGCATCCCATCTAGCAGTACAATAAGTTTTCAAATGACAGTTCACAGCAACCATGATAATGGTTGGTTGTGGTCATGTAGTTCAGTATGCCTCTAAACCAACATATTACCAGAGTAATCAAACTGACAAACAGGCAAAATGTAATTCACGGTGGGGACCTGACATACAGTATGGCCAATGTCAACACCCAGACCATGTCTGACGATACTGATCAAGCTGAAATCCACCTCCTCAAATTCAAATGCCAAATTAATATCCAGCATCATACTGTAGATTGAAAATATATTGTTCATACGTCACTTGTATTGGTTTGATTCAAGTCATTAATCTTCACCGGTATTTTGTGCACTTAATGTATGCAGTACATCCTGCCATTTATGTTTATATTTAAGACTGCTCTTACAGTATATAAAATATAGCCGCTGAACAAGAGATAGTAAAGTTAACATTTGTGTGCAACTGAACAAAGAAAAACATCAGTCTACAAAATAAATTGTGAATTTATTGGTGTTATGTATTATTCATGACTGTGGCACATTTTAATTTATAGAGACAATTTGAACGATCAATGTGAAGGTTAGAAAGGTTGTATCCTTAGTTGAGATACAAAGATGACAATAATTGGATTTTCAAACAAAAGGTCTACAAGGATCCAGAAATCAATTTTAAAAGGCTTGCCTTTGTAAATGACTAAAATATTATATCTTATTGTGATGTATTGTCAATGCTGATGGTTTAAAAATATATTTGCTGCTAAACTGTACATTCACCAACATAATTAACCCTACCAGCCACTGTAAAATGCAATATATTATTAGGTTATCATTTGGCTTTAATAATAATACCAACAAAATAGTTTTTAGCATACTCTATTCCCACATGCACATTTCATCACTGAAAACACAAATGCACTGAAGGGGTTGACAATAGGATTTACAGGGTGATAATGGGGTTTACATACTTGTGCATTTTGCTAATTTATACAGATTTCCAGAGCGCAAATAATTGTATTAAAAGGCACAATAATGGGAGGAATTTTGTTTATTTTTAATGTAACAAATGAAAGTACTATTGTTGTTACACATTCTGCCTTACACATAAAAAACTGGTGGTAACTTTCAAAATGCCACCAGCATGTGCCAATTTTTTAAAACCCAATCTTCAAGCCTGGTTTGTCATTATATTGCTTGTTTCCATTCTTAGTTTACTGTAGTACATGACACTGGGAATATTATATACATTTTCAAATATCTATTTTGAATATTGAATATTTACATATTGCATTTCTCTAGTGCAAATAAAATAAAATAAAAAAATAATTATATATAAATAATTCTGTTTTTCTACATTACTGGCTGTGGATTATTTTCATATAGGTGTCAGGGACAACATAACTGCAGCTAATATAATTCATATTTTAATGTTTTATTATTTTTAATTTTACTATTTATATTTATTGCTGTTTTTATAATCAAACACTACAGTCAATACTTCCTCATTGGCACACTATTTTTTGTTTAATTGGTTGTAGCTGTGTTGACTATAACAATGATGTGTACTACTGTATGAAGGCATCTGAGTTAAGAAGGCATTTATTTAATGACGGAAGGCAAAGCTATATATATATTGTGCTTAGCTAACTCAGCGAAAGTGTTGGGATTTGTTCAAGAGGACATCTCCAGAGTTCGTGTGACTACCTGTTCACTGTAAACTGTGGGAAAGAGATGCACAAACATTTTTCTTTTTACATAAAATGGATTTAGTGGTGTGTGTCAGTGTGTACATTGTTAGGAACACAACTATATGGATAATACATTGATTTGATAATGTGACATTTGCTGTATAGTATTTGTGAAATATTTGTTACCACACATTTTCAAATAAATATGACACAAGATAATATCTATTAAAAAAAATCCCCAATTAATTTAGAGCTTCATATGTTTTAACCAAAATGGTATTTGCTATTTTTTTTTTTTTGGGAGGTGGTTCCGAATTGCTATTGCATTTTAATTTATTGAAAGGATTGTCCGTTATATGTAGAATTGTCAACAAGGTGCTATAGAAACAAATACAAAATCAGAAACAAAATCAAAAACAATATTACGTAAACTTGCTCACTCACACACTCCCAGACACATCAACTGTTTTATAAGAAGAATTTTATACAATTGACTCATATAATAAATCAGTTACATGCGTATAAAGATCAGTTGAAGCAGTTGATCAATCTTCAGTTTATTTGTAGCACAAATCAACTTTGCACTTCAACTACTGTACTCCAGGTCAAAACTGACCCAACACACTACCTTATTGTGCCAGCAGAAGGTGCAATTGTTTAGCTTACACAGACATGATATGCACCGCACAACAATAGTGCATTTTAAACCCAAGCATAACAGGGTTACAATGCACGAAAAAACAAATACATATATAAATAAATAAATAAATAAATACACACAACACTGACACTAAAGAGAACTACACAATCAGGTGACGCCATCTGCTAGAACAACAAGGTAGAGCGTTTTAAACACAAAGACAACAGGAGGATTAACTCAGCGGAAAGAGGTAATAGTTCTAAAAAAGAGGACTCATATACAATAGGAAACAATGGTGAGTTATATTGTATACAGCACAGTATGTAACCTCAAAACAAATCTACACAGGAAATTCTAACACAATAACATTAAAATTACAGATTTTTGTCAGACCTGTTCTGATAGACAATGTCAGCGTTATCAATAAGTAGTATCAATTGAGAAAGAATATTTTCTGATTAGAAATTTCAATCAATTACCCATCCATCCATCCATCCATCCTCAACCAATATACCAAACACCATGCTGCTGGACTTATTATTCAATATGAGTTTGTTGTTATGAAGCCAGTTTAGGACCAAGTTAAGTCAAGCTGTAAAGAATTCAGAATGTAATGTAAATAACAGTGTCATCAGCATAACAATGAGCAAGACAATGAGAATATATGAGGTAAGACATTAATAAAAATGTATAAAAGAAATAGCCCCAAGGTGGAACTTGGTTAAACACCAAATAAAATTAAAAAAAGAAACCTGAAGACAACAAACATATTATAAAGACGCATCAAATCAAATTAGATGTATTTTATGTTGACAAACAGAATAGAGCTTATCAGGGAGGAGGTAGTGATCAACCATATCAAAAGCATTATAAAGACAAAATGCACCTGTGAATTATAAGTGTGGTGTGCATCTTCTCCAAGCTGTACTTATTGAATTAGTGTGAACACCTATGTGAGCATGATAGGCTTACATTAGCATAACTGAGGAAATTCAATCCCCGTACTTGTCCTTTTCTCCTCATGTAATGTGATAACTCACTATAGTGTCAGCAGCTTACAGCTTACACAGATTCATCCTGATATAGAGCCTTTGAAGTATTGGACAGGGTAGAAATCAAGTGGCTGATAATTAGAGGACATACTGTTGTATTTTATCAAGTCTGCATCTGATGTAACAAATTTTGCTCCCTTCACACACTACAGTGACACGTTATTCTGCCTTTGAAGAAGCCTGAATACTGTTATAGGTTCAAGGAGAAATGTGAGATTTAAATTGCAACTGACACAGTACAAGTATTTCAATAAATGGTATAATTGTAAAACACAATGATCTCACTTAAGATATTAAATCCATGTAGGCAGTTGCCATGACATACAACATATTAGAGCTATTTACGGTATATATTATCTACATTTTCTTTCATTATTTTATGACAATTTTTTTAATTTCCAATGTACTGCTGTGACTAAATATCATTATCAAGATTGTTGTAACAAGATTGATTAACAAATAAACAAAAAAAAACAAAAAAAAAACAAACACAGAGGACCTAAGGGACTAATAGTATATTGTAAGGTTACATTCCCAAGATCATACAATACAGACACTATGATCTTTCTCAAACTTGAGACTTGCTCGCTTCTTTTTCTTTCTCACTTTCTTTCTGTCTCTGATTCCCAGACATAGGAGCACTAATATGGATGTCACATATCTCTGCATTTAGAAGTAATATACAGAATGTTTGTGTCAACTAAAATGAACTTTTGTGTCAGAATCATGCTACCTCTAGCTAACAAGATTTGGCAAACCCTTCAGTCATCCCAGTTCGAATAGCCCTACACAAATATAATAATTTGCTATGGAGCTATTTCCATACCATACGTAGCCTAACATATAGTATAAATACCCCCTTATATGATAAACATAAACATATCTGGCTATCGCTCTTATAAGAGAGATACTACTGCATATAGAATGTGAATATTTTGAAGTGAACACACTGACATCATTTACAAGTGTGTTTATTTTGCTAAACCTCATCATTTACGTAATGCTATCAATCTATTCACTATAACATGAAGGTAGACTTGGAGGCAAATTCTACTGACACTATCAAGCACTAGCTGATCTGATCTGACCATTACGTTATGAAGCACCTACATGCATATAATCTCTTAATTGTAAAACATCACTTTTGGTTGTCACTCCTGAATGGCTATATAAATACAGTTGATGTTTGTTTATTATTATTATTATTATTATAAGTAGTAGTAGTAGTAGTATCAACTGCCAAATACTACTCTGCCTCAAAGTCTAGACTAGAGATTATAGTATATCTTCTTTATAGTATAATTAAATGTACAAAATATAGTGTAAATTGTAAAAAAAATTTAACACTTCCAGTCTTTCATTTATGATTTACAAGAAAACATTTAGAAAACATTCAGTAGTTCATGGCCTTAGGGTCTTGGAAAATACTTCAAAGCCAAGTGCCAATTTGTTGCTGCAGAAGGGTCTACACACAGTGACAGCCACTGTTTCTAACAGAAGAGTGGATAAGGGTTAAGAATGTGAGTGATAAACACTGTGCTCAAGGAAAATATTTCTCTGTGACATTTTCAGAATTTAAACATTGAATGTGGCCCTGTTGAGGAAAGCATTTCTATGAAATGCATTACGAATCTATGAAACACCCTGGACATAAATGAGTTTTCCTTACCCCAAAAATGCCCCAGAGGTTTTTTAATTTTATTTCCTGAAGACACTTTACATTATTGTAAAGGTTATATTTCTTATGCTCTGTGTCTCCATTTAACCAGATGTATTGTGTCCAAATAAAAGGTTTAGTATTGGCATAATAAGAAATTGGACACAATGTGAGCATGAAAAAAGTGCAGTGCAATTGCAAGAATAAATATAAGTTTCTGCATTTCTTCCACAAGCTTCCAACAATGCATTGATTGACAGGTATTAGTAATATTGGCTGTGACACATCTGGCTAATCAATGTGTCACTATTACTATCAGAGCTGCCATCTCTAAATTAATGTCTAGTATACCTGCTGTAATGTTTTATGCCATATTACAAAGACAACTATCTAACCGGCAATTGCTTACATTAGGTTGTATTAGAAAAGCTAATTAAACTACATATATTTGCATACTTTGTCAACAAAATGTCATACAATTGTATTACATACTGTACACCCCTGTCAATCAAATGCAAAATAACCCACAAAGGGGTAACACAAAGAGAAAGGTATATAAACACACAAGGTAATGACAAGACGAGACACAGGTGTGGGAGTCCCTGATTGCCACCTGTCACAGACTGGCTATCAGTACTCCAGGGAAGGCGTGCAGGAGCGCCCCCCTTCGGCAGGCCCTGCCTCGCCGCGGGACGTCGGCGTGATAGTGTGTTTTTACAGATGCACATCCTCCAGTTGATGATCTTCACATATTAGAGCTAAGAAGTCAGAGGTACCATTGAATCATGGAGTATTTAAAGCAATTTCAGCATTGTTACTTTTGAAAGCATGTTTTCTTTTCATTTCTCTCTCTCTCTCTCTCTCTCTCTCTCTCTCTCTCGCTCCCTGAGATTAAGGAAAGCTGATAACATTAATTTATGAGACTCATCATTTGGATCTTGTTATGTATTCCCTTCCATGTTTAGTCTCTCCTATTTGTCCTTCTCCTGCCCTCCTGGCTGTCAAAGAGATTTATAGATTTGACACTATTATCTTCTTCATAAGTACTCTGTTACATGATGAGCTAGAGTGTGTGTGCCTGTGTGTCTGCAAAGAAAAATTAATGAATTTGTTGTATTCTTCTTTTCTACACTTTAAATAAAAAAGTTTAATTAAATCTAAAAATGTTAAATTAAACAATCTGTGTCATAAAATGATGCAGAATATGACTCTTTCAATATCCTTCTATACATTTTGGTTTTGATAAAAATATCTTAAAAAAGCAATAGTCTGTAAGGTCTTATATGATTAAACAATTGCAGAGAATAACTGGGGTATACATAAACTACTTTCATGCAGCGTAGGAACAGTTTTAGTTATAATTATATTAAATTAGATAGTCATAACCATTGTGATGGTTGAGACTGTGTGTTGTGAAATGACACAAATCACTAGCTCTTTGTGGCAGATAGAAGGCGCTAAACCTAATTCTAGAGCTTACACAGACATATGATGTGCACTGCTGGCACAACAAGGTGTGTGTTTGAAAGTTTTTCAATGCACATGTTGTACAGTATTACATGGCCCGTTGTGTGCATTCTGACAGGGGACTGTCTTAATGATACTCTGCCCTCTCTGTCCTTTTAACATACATAGTTCCTTTGGCACACGCACACACACACACACACACACACACACACACACACACCTGCATATGACAGTGTGGCTGTCATAAAGGACATCATAAAGGATCATTGTACAGTACCTGTACTATGTCATGATATATGATTCTGTATTAAAATACATAAGTAAACTGGAATAGTTGCAAATACAATGTATTTAATGTTAAACCTTAAATGTTAAATATCCAATCACTTGATGGTAATCGCTGCTTTTAGACTGCTGTTGAAGTTAAATAACTGCAGGCAGATTCAATGGAATCTGTAATTGGTATTCATACAAATTCATGCAAAGTCTAATTGCATACTTGACTTGCCACTCTCACACCTAATAAACCACATTAAAGCAATATTAAACTTTTGTTAAACCCTTGTTGCAGCCTTCTACCATAATATAAATCATCATCCATCAGGATGAAATATTCCCTCTTGACAAGAACACACTTCAAAAGTGAGAACGAAGCTGACAAACTCTGTTGGCAATAGGCCTACTCTATTTTGAAGTTGCACTGAATAAAGTCAAGGCTTTAAAAGCATCTCGTCACTTTAAACCTAACTTGTAATTTACAGAAATGTATAAACATTTAGAGTAATTAACACAATTGGAATTCACCTCAGTATCTAGTCCACAGGCACATGCACAAATACAAACAGACTGGCTGCACAAGCAGTGTCATGTTGTTCCTCTGTATTATGACTGATGTGACTAGGGGCAGATGAGCAATACTCTTCTGTTTATCCCAGTGTGTCAGTCAGAGCCATGTATTGTCAGAGCCATGTTTGTGTAGAGTATGAATGGAAAGATCTTTGACGAATGAGAGAAAGTGTGTGACTTACAAACAGACGCACAAAAGGATGTGGCCGTGATAATGGATGTAACTTTCGTTGTTATAAGTAGCAGCCAGTGTTTAAACAAGAAAAGCCTTGAAAATGTTAATGTTGTGAAAGCCTCTAGGGAAGGTCTTCAGTAAAAGTCTGTCTGTCGCTTTGGCACTGCAAGCTGCATTTAAAGATCCTAATTAGAACGAATGACCCAAGTCTCTGGTCCAACAGCATCAGCCAAGCATCATTACACCCAATTCACTACAGCAGGTACTGGGTAAAGGTAAGTGAATGGGAACAGTGTGAGGTAAGCGTATGCTTGTGTGGGACAACACATCAGGTCTTTTGGTATATAAGTCTCTGGCCTGTTTGCATTATACAGAAAATCCTCAATCCTACCCTGCAGACTAAACCCTCATGCCTGAGAGGCCGTCGACAATCTACATAATCCTCATGCCAATTCCTTTCCTGTATCTGCTGTTCCTTTAGGCCTCTCTCAGCCTGAGGGACAATTTGCAGCGGGGGGCAAATAAAATATGTTATAGCAACTGGTTTTATAGAACAAGAAACAGCAGGACAAACACATGATTGATTGAGAGAACGCTGTTGGAGTCGTGTGTGTGTGTGTGTGTGTGAGAGGACAAGCAAGCAGTCAGCCAAGCGTGTATGCAAACAAACGAATGTGTGCACTTTCTTTCAGTGCGTATGTGCCCGCGGGATTGCATGCACGTGCGTAATTGTCTGGGGTGGGGTGGGCACAGTTTGAATAACTCCAGGAGTGTGGAATTCTTGACACAAACTCAGTCAAGCATAAAAGGGCATTCTGTGCTGAACCAGAATGTGGACATGACGGGACTAATGACAGGCTCTCTCCCTCTGCAGTCATCCAAGCTGTGTGCTGTGGGGAAGGATACATCTGTACGCCGCCTGCGTGCTATTGGAGAGTACAGCTATATTAGCGATAGGCCTCCAGCTCACCCCAAATGCCCTCACTCGAATCAATGTATCCAGAATGTTTGATATGTTATGCTTTATACCTACAGTATACCCATGACGTTATGCTTTACCGGCTCTGTTGAATGTTTCTTGCTCTGATTAGATGAAGAGAGTCCAACCGCCAGCGAATAATTTGATTGACACATACTGGCACTGCCAGATTGACCAGTTTGCAACAGTATCTCAAGGTTTTTACCAGGATATCTGTTTTTTATCCCCTCTAGAAAGGCAGGCAGTGATGTCAGTGATGTCCCTTAGTGATGTCACTAAGGGCTGCAAACCAAAACGTCTTGTAGAATTACGTGCTTTTCAAATAAGTAAACTTGACATTTTAACACATATTAGAAGCATTCACTTTGGAAAAGGCACAGAAAAATGTTGGCTTAAAAAAATGTTCTCCTCTGCAATTCACTCTAGTTTATACATCAATGTTATGCCCAGAAAACAATGCACATTTAAATTCATTAGCTTGAAGTTCCAACCAATTATCAAGGGGGGAAACCTAGGAAAGGTGGGACTAACGCAAAAAACAGTTAATTCTAAAGATTTATATTACAACTTGCAAATGGGCCCCCATTTTGATGAGTGCTTTGATATTTGGTCCATTTATTTGTACTGTTAAAACAGCACATTGGGTACTTTTACATCCTGGAATGGAACAACAATCTTCTGTCACATTACGTCACATCACAGGGTGCTTTAAGGGAATAAACACAGCAGCAGTGCAGGGTCTCGGCCTGGGCAGGAAGTTAGTAATGAACAGTCAGCAGTATGGACGCCATGCTGCATGAGCTCCTTAACATCTGTGCTTCCCTCCCAGCCTCCTGTTCACCGCTCTGTGGGAGCAGGAAGGGAAATGTTGAGAGGTGAAAGGATTGCCCTACTCGCCACTGAATGAGTTTAAATATTTTATATTTTTCTCAGGAGGGAGGAGGAAGTGTGTGTGTGGGGGGGGGTGTGCTTTAATTTCTTACATTTGTTTCATAGCCTCCTATAGGATTTAAAGTTGCACTGGCATCACCCCAACTGTTCTAATGGAGCAGGGCAATTTGACCCCGCAGGCATCGGGAGCTAATTATCATGATGAGGTGTGTTAGATATCTACACTGCTCTCTGCCATCTCTGCAAAAATCCAATGCCAAGGTGTCAAATCTGCCCTGGAAATGCTGCGGTTGTTGTTGTTGTGTGCTCTGTGGAAAGCATAGCGTTCTGGCTGTCTGCCTGATCAAGGACAGCAATGGTTGCATAAACAGGCTTGGCGTGGGTAGGAGAGACAGACAGACAATGTGCTTTGTAGCACAGAGATGTGTAATGTGTAACTTTAATATCTCATTTGTTGCTTCCGACAGCGTTTGGAAGCTGAACAGAACACTATTATGTGTGCAGTAGTTAAAAACATGTTAAGCAAATGCACATGATGCCACTGCTAGAACTGAGATTGAGTTTGGAATTAAAAAGAATAAGACAGAGAACAAAATAATATATAACATACTTTATTAACCGGGTGACAAATGTGGTAGAATCAAATCAAATCCAATTCTAAATGGAGCACAAAGGCAAATAACTCAAATTAAAATGTTAACCTAGCACAATCCGCCTCATCATCCACTACCATTATTCTTCATCTTAAAGTCAACACTGCATGTGCTCTGCAATGGATTCGCATTACTTATTCCTCAGGCTAAGATGGGATAGGTGCATGAAAATGCACTTGGGCTCTTGCTTAATATGTTATGCCATGTATCATGCATTGGAACAAATGTTTAATTAAAAAAATAAATGTGCTCTAATGTTGCTCTGAAAGTGACCATATGTGTTAGTAGACCTGGTTTTTGTATTTCAGACTCGCTGTGTTACATAATGAATCATACAGCATCAGTGTCTTATAAACTATTTATTTCACAATGGCCCAGCACATCTTCAAAAATACAAAAAGGGCTTCAGGGGTATTCATAAAATGAGAAGCCAAATAAATACAGAAAATGTAGTTACTTTTTTCTTAACTCTTTAAACAAAATACTGTATATACATATATATAAAAGAAAAAAAAAAGAAAAATAAATCTGATACTGTATGTTTGGATTCAAGATCATTTTATTGATTGTTTTAATATCGTAATGGCTTCTGTCCAAACAGCACATAGGTGATTTCTTTAACCATTAAATTCTAGATGTAAATTCAGATAGTTTTTTCTATTTAACCCTCGTAATGTCCTTAGAAATATTGTATTTGGCCACCCGGCGGCGCCATCTGAATGTGTATGATATTGTGTGTGTTTTAATTGGCATTGCTGTGTGTTTTTATTTCTTTATTAATTCTTTCTTTATGTATTCTTGTTGTTTCTTTGTGCCTTTTAACCCTCCTGTCCTCGGGTTTCAAACACACATTGTTGTGCCAGCAGTGCACATCATATGTGTGTGTAAGCTGTAGAATCAGGTTTAGCGCCTTCTATCTGCCACAAAGAGCTAGTGATGTGGGTCATTTTGACCTGAAGGACATCACAAGTGTTAATCTGACAGCTGTCATGACAAAATAAGATATTGTTTAATAGGCTCAGCCCATCTTAAATTTATTG
This sequence comes from Aphredoderus sayanus, assembly GCA_027564795.1. Lineage (NCBI taxonomy): Eukaryota > Metazoa > Chordata > Actinopteri > Percopsiformes > Aphredoderidae > Aphredoderus > Aphredoderus sayanus. The sequence continues at coordinate 17,750 of JAODUG010036372.1, forward strand.
AAAAATATTATGTTAAATTGACATGAAACTTATTGTGTACCCATACATGTCACAGTCTGCCATCACCCATATATGTCTTGTCTTATTTTGGTCTGTTTCCTTGTTTGCAGTCCACGTTTTCCCTGTGTCTGCTCCCTGCCTCATGTTGATTGTTTATTGGTTTCACCTGCCTCTCGTCTCTGTCCAATCGTCTGTCTAGTCTTTCTGTATTTAAGCCCTTGTGTTTGTTCTTGTCATTGTGGGTTCATTGTGTTTTCATGGTTGCTGTGTGGATTCTTGGAGTACTGTAGAAGTTGTTATGAATGAATGAATGAATGAATGAATGAATGAATGAATGAATGAATGAATGTGTTCGGGTCCTTTCTGCCAGCTCACCGTAACAATACCAGGCAGTGTGTAATATTATGTTTTAAATAGGTGCAAAACAATTTAAAACAAATGCTTTAATAATGTGCTTAATCACTATATCCAAATAATACATATGATACAATATATTACAAAACAGACACCACCCCCGTATGTTCTTTGATGACATCATAATGGGCCTATCTCTTTAGACAAACAGGACACAATATTCAGCTTTCTATTGGATACAATAAAAAGAATTAGAAACAGAAGGGTCAGAGCACAGATCAGAGGACAAGAGAACAATACAGTACACTGCCGTATTGCACAATCCAGTCCAGTTCAGTTGAGAGTAGCAACGATGGCAAGCAAGAACAACAATGCATACAATGCTCTGCAGAGGTACCAGAAGAAGGCCTGCCACACTGGGCAGGTGGCACAGCTCCTGGCTGAAAAGGAGCTGCAGGAAGAGTTAAAAGCCTGCCGGGATGTGACAAGAAACTCAAACACCTCAGAGAGCCAGGTGAGACTTTATGAACTGGACTAGTGGGTGACTGACAACCTTGCTTCTAATGAGAACACATCGAAATTGACCAAGGCCTCGCTTCACTTCTGTACCCCCCAAAACCAGCTCCAAGCCAGCTGAGGTCACGGTACAGACTGATTCCCATTCCCATTGCCTCCACTTCCTCTCTAGCTATAAATACATTTTGTTTTAGCAAGCAATAATTCTGTTTTGTGTATTTGTACATATAGTAATATGTGTTTGTGCATGTGTGCCAATGCTATTAATGCCTACTGCCTTATAGTGTGCGTGATGCATAGAGATAAGCTTGATGACTAATACTAAAAGATTAGGATTATGGAAGTGAACCTTAAATATTGTCCAAGCCCAGTAATGACTCACTCAATCAATCTAACTCCGCCCTGACATGCAAGCAGAGGACTTTACAATTTTATTTAAAGTGAGATTGCAAGGTGATGCGATGACACACACTTTGGTTTGATTGTGAAGCCATGATTAAAGTCGATTTCTTTCAATATACTATATCAAATATTTTCAATCAATTTTCCCATTGTTTGTTTCAACATAATTGATTACAACATGGATAAATGATTGATGTTATGGTTGTGAAGATATCAATTCATATTGTGTTCCTTTGGAGGAAATCTTGCAATTGTGTACTGTGCAATAAAGCACAGGTGTGTTATGGCATCCACAATGTTCACAGGTAAGATTGCATATACTATTTAAACACAAATTTTGAAAAATATTTTATTAATAAGTACACACTATACTGTATAGTTTCACTAATGATACACACAATACACATGCAGCATAGTGCTTCACAATAAATAAATGAATGAGAAGTAGCCTATACAGTAGGGATTACCATGGTAACTGCAGAACTCAAAATAATTGATTGAGTAGACAAAAACATCCCTTCATTGACAACATGCTGCTATGATGTTTATACATAAGATTTTGCTTTGCATTGTCAGTCTATTGTTTCATTATGCAAAATAGGAGGCACACGTTGGTGTGCTTGTTATTTACTAAAACAAAAGCACAGGTTTAAACACACTCTCTGAGACCAGCTTAGTGGTTTCATAATGGAAATCAGTGAGCATTTGGAGCCGGAAGATCTCATCTGCTGTCTTTGTGTTTGCTCAGTGCCCGCCATCCCTCCAAACAGAAAGCTATTCCCAGAGTTTGGGCATTTGAACAGGCCAGAAACAATAGTCTGGATGATTGTCTCCAATGACAGAGGTTAACTGACTCAATTGATGCATAAGGCTTCATAAGGCACTTTACCAGACCCAAATCTTTTTTTATTTTATAACAATACTGGTGGAATGCAACAAAGTAGATAAATCAAATTCCAGAATTATACGAAAGCTTTTGATGGTGTATATAGTTGCTTAATGTTGTTTTAGTTGTTTATAGGAAGCAAGTTCATATTGAAGTTACAACTTTGTGAACAAATGAATAAGAGAACGTGTTACATGTTTCTGTCTGATGTCTACCCTTCTATTCCAAACTCATCCTGTTTTCTTTGTCGGTTGGTCCATCATTAGACTTTCATTTTCTGTCCTATTGTGTAAAATTGACAGTTTTTCACCTCCACAGATTGCTATCTCTTTTACTCTGTCAGTCTGTTTGTCAAACCTTCTTTTTTGTATTCAGTATGTTTTGGATATTTGTGTCCAAAACATTCAACAACAAAAGCAACAGGTCTTTCTGAAAAAAAAAGAGGAAAACAACCTTTAAAAACAGCAGCTGAACACAGGTGAAAGAAAAGCCACCAAACACTCAAATGTGTAATTTTCCGGGCAGGTCGATGGACAGGTAAACATGCCTTCACTCTCACTTCCTTGTTTCCTAGGACATGAGAAAAGAAAAAATACACAGATACAAAAAGAGAAAATCTCCACGTCTGGCTCCAAAATGTGTCTGTTGTTGCCTCTCCAATAATGTATTGATCTATAACTGCTTTCACTAGACAGAAAATTTAGGTGGAAAATGTACATACTTTTATACTTACCACACCTTCCTGTCTGTCGCTTAAAGTGGAAATGACAATACAGCTAGGGTAAACAAAGATTGTGGTAGAATCTGGACCAAAACACTTATACTGTAGGTGTGTGTGTATTTACAGGTGTGTCCATTTTGGCATCATATGGCCCTCGTTTCCATCATTTTTGCTATGTGGTAAATATCTCAAATGTATTTTAGAGAACTGGGGATTAGTAGTCTATCTTAGTCCCAAAAAGTTTTTAAATGGGGAAAATATGATTTTATGATAGAAATTATCATTTGAACTATACCAACAATTTGTAACTTTGTAACTTTCTATGTACTATGCATACTATGGTTCTAACAAGCTAGAGAATGCTGTGTGAAAGCTCTGCATATGGACAAACAAACAGCAAAGTAGTCAGTGAGCAAGAATTAGTCACAGATCGATCAGCTACACACACAGTCACACAAACACAAAGTAATTCACAACCACGGAGAGCTCTTTCATTACAAACATGCTAGTGCTGTGAAGATACAGAGCAGCCAATTTTCCACAGAGCAGTTCAAAATGTGGCCCAACAACTTTTCATTCATTAATCAGCCCATTGTATTTACAGTGTAAGCTATAGCCCATGGTGTTAACATATGTCTATAACCTAGGGTTTGGTAACCAATTACAAGGAATTTTTCCACTTACTATCTTTTATTCTCACTGGTTTTACCCTTTTGAGGCTTGCCTTGGCAACTTCTGGGAATGTTGTTGCTCCATTATTGCCCTTGATACCTTGACATTTCATATTTTTAAATAAATTTCAAGTATTATGGAAACTTTTCTCATCAGCCAAAATACTGTATATTTTTTAAAGAAGTAGATTTTTATAGAAAGGGTATTCGCCACTATGGAAGGCACTTTGCTGTTGACAGTAACAACAAATGGAAACAAACACTGTGTTGTACAAGAGCCCTGAAAACTCTCAACTGATTTATTCCTTAAAAAAAAAAACATTGACAATCCACTGTAGAAAAAAAGGTCACATCTTCTGCTTTCCTGGATAATAGTTTAGAAGTTCAACATAAATTACAAATATTTTGAGAGCTCAGGATACAAGTAAAAGCATAATGTATACTTGCGACATGGTTAAAATCCATATCTATGAATATAATTTGGTCACTGATGAATTCCTGATGGGAAACTGCTTCCACCAGACTAGATGTAGTCCTCACTGTCACTGTGTGTCCTTGAGACTGTACCAAATTAATTATCTGAGCAAAACGGTGACTGATCCATGGCATCCATGTGTCCTATCTACACCCACACTGTTTAGTTTCTGTTGCCAGTTCGGCATACCTACGATTTTTTCTACAATTTAAATACTTTGTACATCCTGTCACCCAAGTGCCAATCAGAAGTATTTATGACAAGAAAATAAAACTACTGTATGACCTCAAAGAAACAGACGTTTTGTTGTTCCAGGTGTGTGATCATTTTCCATTCTATACCTTTTTCTGCTGTAGCTTACTTCCATGTTGTTTTCCACAAAAACAATGCTATTATGCGTTAATGTGACTGAGCGCAAGATGTTTTCTAGTTGTTATCTACTGTAGCTATCAACATTTAGAAATGTTGCCAAGTGTATTATCCTTGCTTTAAAATGATTTGCCTTACAGCCTAAAAAAGTGTACCCAAGCATAAGCTGCCATGACTACTGTATACAGTGGATCACATTTGGGGACCTCATCTAACTTCTGAAATAGGTTTAGGGAAGTACCTCATATGATGCTTATTATTATTGTAATTAGTTTGGCTTATGCATTCTCCTAACAATATTAAACTTTTTTATGTATGTGTTTATTGACACTTGTGCATAGCATACAAAATTACAGTATGCCCAACCCCGCGCTCTAGCTATTACAGTTGCTGTTGTCTTATTACCCGGATATATCCTGATGGGTCCACTTTATTGTCCAGATGATTAGCGCCGCAACCACAGAGAGACAGAGGTGAGCTGGATGACACACTGTGTGCCCTGTCATAATGGCCACGCTGCAATTCTGAAAAGAGAACATTCAGATAATAAGCGCTAACCACAGTATTTGTGATATTTGGATGTTTGAAGAAATAAAAGCCTTCCAGGCTTTTGTGATGCTAAGTCAGTGTCATTAGTAAGGTCTACGAATACCACATGGAGATTCCTTATGCTTGGGTGGATGTAATTTACAATTCTGTGTCAATTTGTGTATTTGAAGAGCCCAGAAAAACATGTACTTTATATTAGTGTATTGTTATGGAAGAAGATTTGTCAAAGGTTATACGTTATATATAATCAATGTCTAACAATAAGTAAATAAAGATGACAAACTCTCTGTACTTGACCTATAGTGTCTTCCATTAGAAATAACAGAGAAAGGGAACTTCTTCCCCAGCTGCATTATACACCTCAGTACACCAGCAGAGACAGTAGTTCTCTATGGTCAGGGAACGTTTGAGCAATTGTTTCCAAGGTCCCCAAGGAATACGTATTTAGCTAGAGTAACCACCCGCCTATTTTCCTGAACCAAAAACATTTCTACTCCATCATCACATTTCCAGAAAGGTCTACCAATCATTTGCCTATTGATTTGACACATATACTGTATCAATTATCTTCTTTTTCCATCCAATCAAAACATCTTGCAAACAGTAAGATAATGCTGTTATGCCCAATTAAAGTGCAGTAACTAACACCTAACCACTACTCTAGGGGTCAGAGAAATACGGTAGACTGATGAATCTACTTTAAACGGTTTCTGCAAAAATTTCCTGTAGTATGCTTATGAGGGGAAGTATATATATATACAGTATGAGTGTGTTTGCAGCACATTGGGCCTCACTTTCCTGGCACCACATATGCTGTTTGTGGTTTGCTGTCTTGTTTGTTTAGTTGGCGTGCAACACACACCAATACATGCACCTACAGACATTCACACCCCATTTTATGTTTTACTCTGTATGTTTGGAGTTTTGTGTTCTCTTCAGTTACAATCTTTGAGCCAGGCCGTTACAGCACCTATTCGTCTGCACTTTTGCCCAATGTGGGCAAAACAACTGTAAATGGTCTCTCACCTAGAGAATAGGTTTATATTTGTGTTCAGTGTAATTCTGTTAATTTCTAACACTGATTGTGTTGTTTACTGAGAGTTAAACAAATCCAATGTATACTCCTGTATAATGACACCTTCATTCAATGCCATAGTGTGCGAATATGCTCATTTTATTTCCAGTCAGAAGAATCCTTCTCACTCTGCTGTTTAAACCACAAAGCTACCATACCGCTAGCTTTGTCTAACCTTCTCTGCATTTCTCTTCACTTCCTGTAGATATACACAGGCTTGATTTTTTTTCAGTTCTCTCTACAACCCACTTATTAACTTCTGTCTGAACTCTACATCCCCTCATCAAATCAGTCGAACTAGCGATAAGTCTGGGAACATGACTGGGACTAATCTGCCAGCCCTACTGATTTTTATTTCAGTCACACAAGGTAATACTAGACCAAATCTTTGACTGCTTCTGCCCCACACATGTAGATACTAAATGTAATAGAATATTGGCGTTTGAGTGGACTTCCATGTATTTTTACTCCCATGTATCGAACGATGCAGAAATCTGTTGGTAATGTGAATTGAGCATCTGTGACTTTACTGATTTTCATTGTGATCTGATATGTTTGGCAGGACTTCTTGGTGTGGTTGTATTCCATCATGAAATGTTGGAGGTCGTAGAGGGTCAGAACATCAGCCTGCCTTGCATTATAGAAAGCTATCCTATTCCTAAAGTTTTTCAAATTGAATGGAGGAAAAAAGGCAGTCACAACACAAAGTTGGTTGTGCACCATGCTGAATATGGAACCCATCTGTTAAGTACAAATGTGTCTCTCCGTGTAGAGAAAAGAAATCAGATTGTAACAGGCTCCTATTTACAGCTTTATGCCGTTGGTAAACAGGAGAGTGGAGTTTATGTTTGCGATATGACAGCCTTTCCAATAGGCTCTTTCAAGCGGGAAACAAATGTCAAAGGTAAGTAAGAATATAATAATTTGACAATGACTACAAGATCATTATTAAAAAAGTTTAATATTTTCCAGTCTCCACAGTGTTTGTTGAGGTGTACAGTACAACATTGTTGCTGACTTCTATTAGATGGTTTTAGATTTTAATTTGTCATTTACTATATTGTGCCAGTTTTTCTACATTTCAAGTCCATACTTTCTATAACAATTACAAGAAAACAAATATTAGATTTTGCTATAATATACTATAGCTTGCTTGCCCAAGAAGTTTCCTTATGCTTCATGTTTATTTGTATTAAAACATGTATTTGAAAATATTCTACACATATTCCTAAATGTTTTACCTGATTGTTGAAAATAGCAGCATTAATCACACTGATGGAATTGATCTCATTTGTCTTTTGTTGTCTTTGTCATTCTTGTTGATGATGTTATTGTATTTAGTCTTAGATGTTACAGTACAGTGTGATATGAACAGCACGTTTCAAATGAATGCTGGCGAAAATGTGACCATTCACTGTGCAGCAAATGGATTATCTGATGCCCGGTTCAGCTGGATCAAGGTAGGAAATAGCTTTGGCATTTTTGTCTGTTGGCAATAACAATGGATATGCGATAGACATGAATGACCAGCAGCACAAATTCAACATGTAAAGTATTTGTATGATGTAAACAGGACAACACTGTGGTGTCAGTGAATCAATCTCTGGAACTCTTGCGGTTGAGCAAAGCTCAGGCAGGGGTTTATACACTGACAGTCAGCACAGGAAACCACAGTGTGCATACATCGTTTAACATCACAGTACTGGCACTTCCAGAGAAAGGTAGAGTTCCTGTTTACTTCTTCCCCTAAGTATATTTCTACATTACAATCATGCCTTTACAGCAAGATTATGCTTTCAACTGTTTAAAAGCATATTTGCAAAAGCATATATGGAGCTTTATCAATGTATGGTCAAACAAAACTTGTTTTATTTTAATAATCAATTGTATTTATACAGCACTTTTCTAGGTGCTCAAAGTGCTTTACAAGATAGTCTCACATTCACCCATTCACAAACACATTTGTACACCGATGGCGGTGCAAGCCATGCAAGGAGCACCTAACCACTGGGAGCAATTTGGGGTTAGACATCTTGCCCAAGGATGCTTGAACCCACAACCTTCAGGCTGGGAGTCAAGCACCCAGACCACTAGACCATCCTACACCCCATTTATGTGGCATAAATATTATGCCACATATTGGTTGTACATTTCTTACATTGTAACTTAATACTAATTAAACACAATTAAAAACACAAGCTACATAGTTATGAATCTGTAGCTAATCTGTAGTCTTTCAGCTATCTGACCCCGTTTCTATTTTCATAGAATTCTTATCAGTTCTGTGACCAACAAACCAACATCCGCCACTAAAGACATCCGTATAGGCTTTGAGCACCATCTGCTGAAAGAATTTGACTGATGCATGTAGGATAGAATCATACACACGCAGTAGTGAAGACCGGGAAAGGTTGTAACGTGTTACATTTCGGTGTGTACTGTATCTTGGTGACTTTTTTAAGTCAGTGAGTTCAAAATGTGATAACAACTATTTACATATGTCTGCTATTAAATGGTGCAGCAACAATCTCTACAACAGAAACAGAAATGCCATGTTTCTGTCTGAATTGACATACCCTGGGGTGAAATGTAACATTATGAAATAAGAATTCTGACAATACATAAATTACCTAACATGTTTCTCAATGTCAATTCAGTTCAGGGAGACATCTAAAGCATATAGGGCAGTGGTACTCCAGAACCAGGACTTAGAAATGATGACTTAACATAAATGGTGTGTGTGCGTGCATCTGTGTAATGCATATTATTTATGAATAAAAATAAATGAATACACTATCACAAAAATATAGTTAAAAATGTTCTTACTTCTAAATTGTTTTCCTTCTAAAATTGGTTGCTACTACTTCATGTGCAATTAAAACAAAACTGAGCATGTGCAGAATGAATCAGGTGATTTGTATCTTGCTCCTGATTGGAGAAATTGGAAGTGTTCCAACTGATCTGTGTTACAATTTATAACCTTACCTGGTCGCTCTACATAGTCCTACATAATCATTCTTAATATACTGTGTTATATGGTCATGTCAGGCATATCCATTACTTACAAGAGGCTTGTCTGTTATATTATTCTAGATGTTACAGCCTCTCCTCCATCTAATTTGATTGAACTGACTGACTACTGGAGCAACATAACCACGCCCGGAGACATCAGCCATACCACACCTCCCAGCTTCAGGCACCCAAACACCAAAACCGACGTTACTTGGACAGTGGCTTTTAATGCTAACCCAACAGTTAATAATACAGAAAATAATGTTATTTCAAATATAAATAATGCCACATCCTTTAAGCCCGAAGTGTCAAACAACATTACGGATGGGCCAGCCACTCTGACAGACCGCCAGGATAACAATTATGAGATCCCTGAGCAATCAGTGTCCACTCAATCTGTTCAAATGAATGCCAGTGAGTGGACAACACCCGTGTCCAGCCAGGAGGTTCCCAGTAATGGCAGAGACTTAACATCTACTTCGCCTCAAACATACACAGAAAACAGCTCCCTAGCATACAGAGAAGAGTCCACAAGCCCATATAACGTAGGAAAAAGGTCAAAACCCCCTAAAGCAAGGACCACCGGAGATGGCAAGTTTGCGAACACTGAATCAGGTAAACCAATTTTAAAAATACATATTTGATACGTTATCTAACTTCTGTTGATCTATTGAGTCTGTAGGAGGCGGGAGAAAAGCAAGGAGGCACTTTTATTACTCAGGAAACCAAAACCCGGGACAAACTATTACTCTATCATACTTGCTGGTAAAAGAGAACCAAAACACCAACTACTCAATTAATGGGCCAGCTGCACAAACAGTGGATGGTATTATGCAGTTTTACTCCCTCCCCAACAGAATTATACTCCTTCACTGCCATGCCACACACAGTGGAGGAGTGAAGACCCTCCTTAGAAGGCCGGGGACCCACCAGGTCCACATTCATATGGTTGAAACGTCTCTCAACCCAGCTACGGATGTGTTTCTTCAGGCCACACCAGACGAATGACCCTCTGTGAAGCCTTCCGTCTGGGGCTGGAGGACACAAAGCACACCTGCTCCAACCACCCAGCACAATGGGATGTCACATAGGACGGGTGTTTGTGCCTGAACGCATTGGCCACCCAGACGCCGTCCAGCTAAACAAACAGGAACGGCAGCTCCCGCAGCACACTGTCCATCAAGTGCTTGGGAAGTATGTGCAGTGTTCCTAAGACTGAAAAGCAGACAAAGAAATGTGAATGTTGGGGAATGTTGGGTGGGGGATGGGGGGAGGAGGGGTGGCTATGATTTCATGGGCCTGGTCAGGACATGGGAACTCGGCAAAGTGGCTTGAGATGCCGCTGGCCCAAATTGGATGAGCTGGACCCACCGGGCGAGCGTGGAAGGGAGGTCAAGGTCTCCGTATTGACCAGGAGCCAGTCCTTGACGTCCACCACGAGGTGGGTGGACACCATCGCAGTCCCGCTTGAAGTGCTGTCAGCATGGGCCTGCCATTGGTTGCTTCGTCTGCCAGACCCCGCCTCCTCTGCCGCTCATTTCTGATGCAGGGAACACGTTCAAAATTACAATTATAAGCATAACCAGGGGGTTAATTAATTTGTGACAAACATGACCCTCACCTTGTAAATTAATCTACAGAATCATTTATTCTACACCTTTAGCTGTTTGTTTTCTCTCTGAATCCCCTCAGGCGGTGCTGGTGCTGGATATATAATATTGATAATTATTATTATCTTGATTTTGCTCACCATTGTTGGGATTTGCTACAGGAAATACATTATCAAGAAAAGGTGCGCTTCTACACTGTTCTCTCATATTTAATATACACACATGTACTAACACGATACAGTAAGATCCCATCCATGCTCTATTTAGCATTTTTAGTATTTAAAACGTATGAATTTTTATTGTAAAATTAATACAGCTGGTTAAGAGAAAAGACAACACAATCCCTCTGACAAGTCAGCACAATACCGTATGCTGTATATTAAACAGTACAGTTCACCCTATTTATGTTTAGTCTCAAATGTTAAAAAACTATGCACAACATTATAATATAAACTGCATTGTATTATTTAATCGTCTTCTATGTCTCACTGCCATCTCACTCACGCCCTTTGTTTTTCTCCAGAATGGACCAACCACCTCCATTCAAACCCCCACCACCCCCAGTCAAATATGCAAGTCAAGTCAGGTCTCCTGCGATTATGTATAATATTATCTGAAACAACTGGAGACAATTAATTTCATTTGTCAGATATGATGTGTGGATGTGATTTCATTTATTTGACCTATATGCCATGAGTTTAATATACAGAGTATGTACTGTATATAATGTTTAATTATGTTCACGATATGTCCAAATGTGATATGATATGCAAGATAATATATGTGTTCCAACCAACTGTTCAAAGATGAACATTTATTTTGTAGATTAAAAAGGTTGATTTCATGTGAAAATTGGTTTTTATTACTTTTATGTTCACAACATTAAACACTTTCACCACAAAATGCAAAGCTGTAGCCTACCAGCAAGAATGTTTCCAACCACAAAACAAAGCTACATGATCAAATGGGTTCTACAACTTCACTTTGGGGGGAGAAAGCAATGCTAGAGATAGATTGTTGATATTTGAACAACATCCATTTTTCAAATGAACCTCTCCAGTGCTCCGTCCCCCAATTGGACACACATTGCCATGGCTGGAAAAGTGTTCTGTGATGCAGTCTGCACCATTTTGTTTGTTTATATAGCCAGCCAGGGTAGTGTACTGTAGGAATGCCTGACTTTATTCAGCGCACACAAAGAACAGACAGCTAACGCACTGTCAGGAGATAGTCGCTGAATTTGCTTTGCTTTAACCCTTGTAATGTACTCAGACATTTCACATTTGGCCACACGGCGGCGCCATCTGATTATGTATCATTTGTATGTTTTTCAATTGTCATTGCTGAGTGTATTTATTTATTTTTTAATTATTTCTTTATGTATTTGTGTTGTTTTTTATGCCTTTTAACCCTCTTGTTGTCCTCGGGTTTCAAACACACACCTTGTTGTGCCAGCAGTGCACATCATATGTCTGTGTGAGCTGTAGAATTAGGTTTAGCGCCTTCTATCTTCCACAAAGAGCTAGTGATTTGGGTCATTTTGACCCGGACGACATTACGAGGTTTAAGTTCAAAACATGTGTACAACTACAAATGTTTCTACTGATAACAATTACTTTCAATATCCACACTGTTTCTCACACATTCTCCCACTGAGTGGTGGTCACTTAAGCGGTTCTGGTGGGTTGCCAGGCCTGCCGCTTTTATAATTTCCTGCCCAAGGGCCCCATATGTGCTTCCTGAGATATGTTGACTGTAGATCTTGCAGACCAACTACTAACCTGTGTTGAATACCACTAGCATCTTGCTAGAATGTGTTATTTATAAATTAAACCACAAACCACAGCAGATGATTGCTCAAAATTATGTTCATCATGTTCATCATCATGCCCAGAAATATAAAGGTTCTATTTTTCCCAAGATAATTTATACATTAACAATTATAAAAAATGTGCGAGATACAATTTTTGTTATACTATTAATTGTTTTATCAAACCTCACCACACAGACACACACACGCACAGACACACACACACAGTTTCTTCCATTTGTTTTTAATGTATTTTACTTACACCATAGGCTAATGTTCATGTCAGGTGTCAGGAGGTGACAGTGTCGATCAGAAAAAAGAACAATTTTTGCGTGTACAAACTGTACATCCTGCTTTTGCTGTTGTGGTCGGAAATGGAAAATGTACGCACAGAAGAAAAACAGCCTGTAAGTTATTAATGCTTTGCATGCGAGTGAGGTATTCGAAAAAATGTGCTCATCCCAATGTCTACAGTAATTAAATATTACATTACACATATTGCATATACTACTGTAGCTACAGAATGTATGTCACATTCATAATGTGTCATCTGCTTACAAACAAGCAGAACCTTTATTGTTCATGCTGTTAAGAAAAACTGCATCCCCACTCTCAAATCATACTTTTGTATGAAATCTAACTACATTACCATTTGTCATCTTATTAGGCCTCAGATTGTATCACAATGGTGTCTGATGAAATGCATCAGAATGGGGTTATGTTTCCTGCATGTAACTGAAAAATAACATTCAGCATTCACAGAGGCTAGATAAAAGAGGGTTTACCAAAGGAAGGTAAAAAGATTGTGCTACACAACTGAAAGAGTTCACAATGTGATACGCCTTAAAGATACAACGTGTCAGACATTCAAGATGAGTAGCAGCGGTAAGACTATTTATTCTTCTATATTTAGGTTACATTGCTACATGTTTGGAAGATTATGGTATATAGTTTAATCTTGCAGTATTTTTTCTGTATTTTTTAATCCAAGGTATAGAAATGTACAATATATATAGTAAAGAATTTATAGCAAAATATCATTATTGCTGTAGTACGATACAAATATGTTAATGCAACATATTAAACTGTTGTTTAATGTGTGTGAATTTAAGTGAGTGTTTTAACATTATTCAAACACAATTTAACAAAAGTGCATCATTTGTTGGACAATGCTATCCAATATACTACATTACTGTACCACATACTGTAAGTTGCAGAGACTACAGCGAGTCTATATTATTTTTTGTTTTGTTATATCAAGACAAACATTAACTCTAAAGTATGTAGGTACAGTATGTAAATATTTTGATTTGGTTAAAAACATGTAGGCTATTTTCTAATTTGTTATTTGTTAATTCATTGGAGTTTGCATCCAAGAATATAGTAAATAATTTCAAACTTTGGATTCTATAATTACAACAACATGGTGAATATTACATTTGGGAAATGTTCAATATAGCAGCCAATGTTTCTGTTTTTTATGAAATCAAATGATGATGTATAAGACTCTCCCTTGTTTGAAACCTTCCTATATTTTCATATTTCCACATATGCAATATTTACTGTTGTATTTGTCTGTATTTGTGATTTGTGATAGATACTCCAAAAAAATGCACCAATGAATGGATTACCCTGGCAATCATTTCTATCGCCCTGTTGACTTCTATGTTTCTAAACATTATCTTGTACCTTTTAAGACGAAGGGACAGCATGCACCGAGGTACAGTTACATTTGCTTTTATTCTATACAAATGTGATTAAGCTACATGGTAGTTTTTAATTAATCATTGTGGTGCTTCTGTACCATTCTGGTTTATTTACTATGTTTTATATTTTTATTAGCACGTTTCATTTGTCTCTTTCTTTATTCAAAAAGATATTAGGATGTGAATTTACAAATAACTTTCCAACAATTCTGTGTTGATACAGTGGACAGTGAAAATCTACAATACCCACAGCCATTCCAAAGACAAAGGTAAATATTACTGTATACATTATCTTTGTTGTAATAAGGTCCATTACAGTACAGAAATAATGTCATAAAAATGTCCCTGTCCACAAATGACCAGTTTGTCAATACTAGCATTCCTATATTTAGTCTCAATAGGTCTTTTCATGATGAAGGGATGGAACAGGAAAATCCTATCTATGGAAACATCAGCACAGATAGAGATGGTGAGTTCCTACCTTTATCTGACAGCCATGGCTAACAATGTTTAAGAACACATGTTTTAAGTACAAATAAGGTTTGCTGTTGCATTTAATGCTGGTTAATGAAATGGGTGCTTTTGCCCTCGGTAGTATTATTATTTATGTTGGTTTACAATTATAAGTGATTGAATAATGTGAGTTTATCTATCAAACTGAATACAGTTTCATATTTTAGAATATAATTTGATTTTAAGATGATGAAGAATTGGACTCGGCAGCAACATTTCTCATAACATTTTGCTTGGGTTTGTAAATTATTAGTATTAAATGTATTATGAATAAGTATGTCATATATATTGAAAGCTAATAAATAATGTATATCCGCATAATAATGACCTACTGTAATACGCAAGTAACAAAATGCTTACACTGTAAGTGTATAAACAACTTATATTACTACTGTAGGTCAAAAGTTGAAATAAAATATAATTCAAACAGATCAAACATAGATCAAAATAAAATAATGTCAGTCAAAGACAAAACATATATAGCCCAGTCTTTTGTTGAGCTGTTAGGCTATATTTTGCCATCCCAGTTATGTGGGTCACAAATCCACTCTGACAACATTTTGTTTCTGTTTCACAGAAAGAGATGCATGTTATGAGATGATGACAAAGTCACATAATAAAGATGGCAGAAAGGTAACATCTGCAATTTACAAATTGCTATCATTTTTTTATGGGAACTCTGACATTAAATAGGATATCAGTAAGTGAAACAATGTATCCATTTGCTTAAATCAGCCTTTAGAACCTGACCTCAACTATGCTTCACTGGACCTCAACGTGGCCAAAAAGAAAAAGAAGAAGAAGCGACACTATCAGCAAACCCAGAGCTGGGACCAGAGCCCCCAGTTTGCAAATGTTTCTCAGGGCATGGTCAGCACCGCAGTGCCCACAAACGGGTTCTTGGATGTGGATGCGGAGGCAGAGACCTCGCATCTTTCTAGGAACAGCAGCCCCATGCTGTCACAAAATAACATCTACCTAAACAGCCAGCAGATAGCCCTGGAGACTGAGCTGAGGGAGAGAGAACGAGAAGCAGAAAGGGAGCGCAGCAGTTGGGACAAAAGTAATGATTGGAATCAGAGGGTCGAATGGTCGGAAGACAGCCAGGATGTAGAAGAGGCTGGCAAAGAGAATGACGATGATGTAAATGTTGTCACAGAGAAAGAAGAGACACAGTATGTCAACAACAGCACAGGTCACTTCATGGGGAGATTTAACCATGATAATGCGGAATGAGACTGATCCCATCGGTCAAAGAGCAGTTCGGAAGGACAGTTCCTGGACAATATACTGCGATATTTTCATTTTAAAAAGTAATCTTTAACATGCATAATATTTTGTCAACTACCTCCTCCATATCCCACACCTACTCACTCTACTAGAGGATATGATATGATGCTCACTTTTGGAGGTTAGAGGTTATTGGGTGGAAATATGTAGTTTGCTGTGAAAGCTGAAGATAGCACCAAAGGTCGTCATTACTCACACGAGAGAGACCTTGTGTTGACACTTTTGATAAAGACTTCCCTCCCAATGTGTCTTTAAAAAGACGTATCAAATCTTCAGAAATCTGAAAAGGGCGATAACATTCTGTTGATCATGCATAGTTTCTGCAGTGTAGGCTGATCTTACGCATTATGAAGCAATATTTTCCATGTAAACCTCTTCAATGAACACCAATAAACGTTATGTCTCAACATAGGCTATGTTTAAATATATGTTATAGATTGAAGTTATTTTAAAAGATCAAAATAAAATAATTTGCTTTACCAAGTGCTAATGTGAAACTTATAGTATATATAGTTTATGTATATATTATATGTATTTATTATTATTATTATCATTATTATTTTTATTATTATTATGGTCGCATTGATGTCCTGTTTCTGTTGTGTTTATTTAATTTGTTTCCAAATCGAAGCTAGATTGTCTGTGCATCCTTTTCAGCGGCAGCCTATTTCTCGGCCAAACTCTTTCGATTGTGCGCGCGCCAACCGACACACACACACACACACACACACACACACACGCACGCACACGCACACGCGAACACGCACACTCGCCAACACACACACACACACACGTCTGGTACTCTTGTCTTTTTAAGACAGTGGGCGTGGCCTACCACATTGACTGGTTGTGGGGGGCAACAGCGGTAAAACATGGCGGCGCACATGTGAATGTCATGCTACGTTTTAAAACTATTTGGACTATATGATGCTATTTGGATTCTATTGCTAGAGAGACATAAAGTATATGTTGTTAAAGGTGCTTTGATTTAACTGAAACAGTCTTTGATTGAGCCATTTCCTTGCTTGCTGTTAAGAATCCTAGCTGTAAACATTAGCATTTTAGCCAGTACAGTACAGTAACCGTGAACATTGCATTGATTTTCGATGGAACACGACCAGCAAATACGAAATGTAAGTTATTTGCTATACAGTTTAGTTATTAACTAACACACATTAATATAAAAGCGTATCGCGCCACCTATGGTTATTACTATATGTTCCAAACACTACTTGTCTACTGTAGCTTCGGGATTTCCTGCTAGTGTACAACCGGATGACTGAAATATGTTTCCAGCGATGCACCAGCAACTTCAATTACAGAAGCCTCACCATGGATGAGGTGAGGATAGTGGAGGATGTTACATACCATAGCAGTTGAATCTGATGTGTATGGATTTCTCCACGATCTGGTAATTTGTCATATTGTGTCATATTTAGTCAATCTCAGTATTCAGTAACTGACAGTGACACTTTGGCTGCAAATGTTATTGCGTTATGGGCCTACTCATTTATTTTCTGCCAATGTGTAATGCTTATTTTCCAGGAGAAGTGTGTGGACAATTGTGCCGGAAAGCTGATCCGTGCCAATCACCGTCTGATGGGAACCTATGTTCAGCTGATGCCAAAAATGGTCCAGCGTCGAATGGAGGAGATGGAGAGCAAGGCTGCAGAAAATGCCAAAGCAGCAGAGGTTGAAGCTTCTATGGCAGCAGTGCCAACTGTTACAGAAGGTTTATCAACGTCTGAAACGTCCATTGCCCAATTTGCAGCCTCACAAGTAGCACCACTGATCACACCACCTGAGACTGTGGGGCCAGTTCAGATGCCCATGGTGCCTGGAGAGGCAGTGGTTAAACCTGTATTACCAACCAATAGCCCAGTTTTACGTGAAACTATGTTTAAATCAGAAGTCACTGGCACTACTTTGAATCCATCTGATAGAGTTGAACCAGTGCATGCCACTTCTATAAGCAAAATGACAGTTGCCACAACAATAGCACCTGTAACAGAAACTGTAAATCCTGCAGGACTTCATAAAGCTGTTAATGGACCAGCTTGATCCACCCTCAAATAGTGTAGGGCCCCAGATGGAGAATGGAAGCATTGCAGCTAGACAAGCTACATTCCCAGAAGAGACCCAAGCTCCTACAACGCACAGAGCCACAATGGGTCTAACAAGCCAAGATAAAGCCACAGAGACTTCCTCATTCTCTGCCAAGTAATGACACTTCGCCCAGAGATTTAGAAAGCTTTTTTGTTTGTCTTGTCTGGTCTTCTTTGCTAGATACTATAGAGACTGCCCTCTTAAACCACCAGTAGTCCCTCATGTTACACCATCCACTGTGACTTAACAGGAAATATTGGCTTTCAGGAATTCAATGGCTTTTCATCAATAATGGAAAACTTAATTTATAAAAACAAACACTGTTCTCAAGTTTGTGTTGACATAGTGATGGATGCCAATGAGATGTAACTTCCAGTTAAAATGTGAATGGAAGTTGCCAAAGCACCAGTTAAAATAAAAACATTATGTAAAGGTCTGTACAATGTAATTTCAACCACCTCACCTGATTGCCATTGAGTACGTTTAGGAGGTCTCTATGATGACAGTGTACCATTCACTGGCATGCTGAAATATCTTTAAAATAAAAGAAAGTTAGGATTTACTTAATTAATTTTGTCATTACTGAAAATGTCGCACAACAACCACATTAATAACCCTCTTGCTGTCCTTGGGTTTCTAATGCACTACCAACAGAGGGAGCCAACCGCGGAATGTCATATGTCTGTGTTGTGGTTGGCGCCTGCTAGTGGCACTTTGACCCAGTGGCAAATAGATACATTGTTTCACTTACTGATCCCCTATTTAACCCTTCTGCTGTCCTATGGGTCAAAATGACCCGGTGCACTCGCCAGTAGTGGGCGCCAACCACAACAGGGACATATGACATTCTGCAGTTGGCTCCCTCTGCTGGTAGGCTGCTGAAAACCTTAGCACAGCTGGAGGGTTAAATTAGTGTATAGTGTTGGTTGAACCTTTCCTATAACATACTTACCTTGTGCATGACCCTGTTTTCCCTTACATTTGTAGTGGCTTTGTTTCTGTTTATTTTAGTGGGCTTATTATATTGAATGTTATTTGTGTATTGAAATTTAAAAATAAACAATGGTTTGGCCAATAGTAGCCAGAGTGTAAACAAGCAGCTGTCCACGTCCACGTCCTCTCAGAGGTTACTTCAAATACATTCACTTTGAAAGACACTTGAGAAAATAAAGGAATGTGATTCAGAGTAGTTCACTTTGTGGCTGCTAGTTAGATATACTAATAGGTATAATGGAATTTCATCAAGTGCTAGTGGTTTTCACAAATCGCCCAACACAATATAGAAGTAGTATTAATTCTGTCCAACAGGCGGCAGTATTGTTATATTATTTTGGGCTTGGGATACCGTTAACCCCACACGCAGCGCTTCCAAGTTCTTGCCATTGCTCTACCCAGTAGGATACATCAAACAAGAAAAGTGGGGCGTGAACACGGAATACTCTCTTTGGAGACTATCTGAAGACGGACCGCTGGTAAAAATTGTCTTTCGTCGCGCCTGCAACTAGAGATTTGAGAAACCGTTGTGTAAGTAAACACGTTATATATTTGTATTGGCTATTCTTTTATCACTTGATGGCATGCGACATATTTAACAGCTTCGTGTTTCAAAGGCCTCCCTGTCCCATTCCTCATAATATGATCCAAGTTGGCTATTAACATTCTTTTCTATTGTATCGGTTACATTTTTACCTACACTTTTATGACAAGCTCTCAAAGGCAGGAATCCAAGCCAACCCAAACTCCTACGTATAAGCAGGCTCATGTACGCGCTCGACCACTCTGCCCACTTACACAAAATGCTCGTAATTCCCATTTACACAAAATGCGCGTAATTCCGACAAGCCCGGCCATAATAACAGATGTGAACCACACAAACAAACAATTCAAACACACCATAACAACCTAAATATAACAATGTAAATATGGTGGAGGTAGTTTTCTATCTCAAGTTCCTCTCTGAGTCCTTGCAGACGCTTTTATACCAAAACGATTTAAGTAGTCCATCTGCCTACAGGGTAGGGGTTAGGCATTTTTTCAGGTACTCTGAGCCTTTTGGAAGTCACCCACATTCCTTTTGACTGGGAGTTGACCAATCATCTTATCTTCATAGTGGTGTTACTGTAACATTTTACATGTAGGCTGCTTGTCCCTGACCGCAGAAGAGACAGAAACACAGCAAGAAGACTTATGACCATGGATGACATCTTCACACAGTGTCGAGAGGGGAACTCAGTGGCTGTAAGACTGTGGTTGGACAACACAGAGAACGACCTCAATTTGGGGTAAGATGATGTGCACACACTTCGCACATCCGTTTTGTTGCGGTTTAGTCATACATCTAGTACTGAAATAAACATGCGCTTGCAGATGACCACAATGCTGTATATTTTCGATGCAGATTGGTATTTTAAAATATCCGGTGCATGTGTAATAGATTATATGTAATTGCCTTACGTCTATTTGCTTAATTTTATGCTTTTTAATGTGATGTGCTGTTATTGAATGGTTGACATATTGTATAGGGATGTTTAATACTGCCATCTTGGCGAGGTCTCTTTTGTAAAAGAGAATTTAATTTCAATGGGATTTTTACCTGGTTAAATAAACATGTATCTATAATGTGTGTGGAGGTTTTCCTGGTGCAGAGCAAGGCAAATAGTTTCCATTTTACGCTAGGTCTCCAAATTTTCCTGCACGTCACTAGACTTTTCTTTAGACAAAAAGAACAATCTATTGGTGTCATACCCTTAAATATTTACAGAGAATGATGCAAGTGTTTGGCCCTGCACATGCAAAGTGGAAGGATGTGTGGTGAAACGGCAATATAAATGGCACAGATCAACTGATAATAAATTAAAGCTATTAACTCCAGCAACAGCAAAAGAACTGGATAGCATAGAATTATTTTCAGAAGAATGACGGCATAAGAGGAATAGTTATCCAAGTTTGAGTCAATCCTTAGAAAGCTTTTTTTTTCCTCAAGCAAAGGCTATGGTTTTCTCTGAGCAAGGCCATATATGAGCAATTTGTTGATGTTTGTGACGTTCAGGCCAGCAGAGCTCCTCCAGGCCAACCACAAAAGAGCAAAAGCCATTTCCTCTGTTCAGCTCCTTACAGGGCAGGGCTGTCTCTGAGAGTGTCTCAGGCAGCTAGCAGCAGTCCCGTAAACATCTGACTAGTGATTATGCCACTTGCCTGATGTTATGACTATAGCATTACTCTGAGGAGCCACAGTCGTGTGCAGCTAAACTCCGCCTCCATTCAGAGTTTCTATGAAATGGCGCGAGTAGAGGATATTTATACGACATTGACTTTTTCTTTTCTTTTCCTGGTGTAAGTGTTACGATTTGGGAAGACTGGGAACACAGAAACAAAAATACTTGGCATTCTGAAACTCCCCCTAGAGCAGAGAGAGAGAGAGAGAGAGAGAGAGAGAATGTGGTAGAGGATTCCACTCTATTTTCCCCTCTGCCATTCCTGACTTTTTTTCCTGCGTTCCTTTTTATAGCACACATGGTGTGTAAGCACAGTTTTATCTAATGTCCAAACAATCTATTTAAAAGGCCAGAGAATGCAAGTATGTTCTATTGACAAACAGAGTGCATGCGGCATAGATTTGTGAGTACACGTTCAGCAGCAGTTTCAAGTTTGGAGGAAGTCACACGCAGGTGATAGGCCTGTACACTATACTATCTTTGTGTGTGTGTGTGTGTGTGTTTGTGCATTAGCAGGCGTGCCTGCTTTCAGACATATTCAACACAAGCCCTGTGGTGTGAAGCAGAAGTATGTGGTCATGTCTAAATAAAGATGGGTTGAGAGGTAGACAGGCAGAGAGACAGGCAGGGAGCGAGAGTATCTACCTAGATAGTCTTTTGTAAACTGATACATGCTGTGAGGTCTTAGCAGTATGACCAAGGGAGAAGGCTCCATATCCCCAGACCCAAACCACCTCCCCAGAACCCAACCGTTTACATTTACGGAAATAACTAAATAAGTCAAAACAATTCAAATGCATTCCGGACATTCCCTTACCCTTCTGACCTAATCGTATTACATAATCAAAAAACCAAAGCGCAGCTTGTGAGCTTCTCGGGTTCGTTTTGAAGTTTGACTTCTTCTATTCCTCGTCTGTCATCGCCGTAGAGACGACCATGGATTCAGCCCTCTCCACTGGGCCTGCAGGGAGGGGAGAAGCGCCGTTGTCGACATGCTCATCATGAGAGGCGCTCGAATTAACGTTATGAACAGGGGCGATGACACTCCATTACACCTTGCTGCCAGCCACGGACATAGAGACATAGTGGCAAAGGTACACATACTGTATACACACACA
>JAODUG010036383.1:0-17907 GCA_027564795.1 Aphredoderus sayanus
GTTTAGCGCCTTCTATCTGCCACAAGAGCTAGTGATTTGGGTCATTCTGACCCGGAGTACATTACAAGGGTTAAAGTCTTCTCTCTCCCCAGACTTCAGGATGGGTTCAGTGCTCTATTAAGGCGTCATGGTGGCTCAAGGAGAAACTCCTTGCTGCGATGGTGCCAAAATCGTACCCAGGGTTACAAGGTTAAATACTTGTATTACAAATAATGCGATGCAAGGCACAGGACTGCTTCAAGAAAACACTGGTAAGCCATAACACAATGTTGTCTCTAACATTTATGTTTGGACAGAATATTGAGATCACCAACTTCAGCAGCAGCTGGGAAGATGGCTTGGCTTTCTGTGCCATGTACCACACTTATTTGCCCTCACTCATCCCATACAGCAGCCTCAACCCAGAAGCAAAGGTATGAATTGATAAACTATAAGAGGCACATGTATCATTGAACGCACCTTCATATTCTCATTCTAAATTAGATGTGCTTTGGTTTCGGTGTGCAGAAGGAAAACCTGGGACTTGCATTTCAAACAGGAGAGACTGTAGGAATCACAACTACACTGGTAGGACATTCACTTTCTGCATGCTATTGCGCTGTATATCATAGTGCACTAGATGTAGTATATCACTAAACTTTAGCGGGCAACTTCTTCTCTAGCCAGCATGTACAGTAGGGTCTGACTTCAAATAGACTATTTGTGCAATATCTCTGGGCTTAACATAATTATTCCTAACTTTCAGTCTGTGGAAGAGATGCTGAGAGCAGGAGGGCCTGATTGGCAGAGAGTACTGAGCTACGTTGAAAGTATCTTTCGCCACTTTGAGATGTGACACTGCCTAACCTCTCAGCCACATCCACTCCCCTTTCCTGTTTGTCATCGTGTCAGGAGCCATCTTTCTGAAGGACAGGGGGAAAACATTAACCCAACAGTAAAGGGTGTTCAAGCTGAGCTCTTTAGTGAATGACGTGCAATACTATATACCCTAACTGGCATTATTACTGTAAATATATTATAGAACAACAACACATGAAAGAGACTTGACTGTCTTTCTCTCAAGGGAATCCCCTCCTGCATGGTAATGACACTGAATCTGAAAAGCCATGGGGTGATGGCTAAAGTCCAGAGAACATGAACTGACATGTATCACTAGATGCTGATGGCACATGATTTGCACTTTTAATATGTAAGGAGCACTTTAAGAAAAGTTTCAGCTGTACTCTATTTTATCAATTGTTTCAGTGTCATCTGTGTACCTTCCTAGGCCCATAAGAGCAAAACAAAGTACACCATAGATGGCTACCTTTTGAGTGTGTTGTATTTTTAAAAAGGTTAAGCTTACAGTTGCCAAAATCTTAATAAAGTTATTAACTCTGTGGTTGTATATGTAGGTGAATGTCACTTATTAGACAATGAAGATCTGGAATCAACAGAATACTTCTTCAAAGTTTAATAAAGAATGGCGTTAACATCTGATCGCATATAAAATGTTACAAAAAGATGGAATCAAAAAGTTTAAGTAAATGGCCACAATGCAATAGGCAAATAAATATATCAACAAATTAAAGCAATAATTTACAGTAACATCCATTGCATGGTTGTGGTTGTATAGTATGGTCTGTATGGAAAGTTCCCAGAATGCTTTGATGCGAGGTGCAGGCAGGACTGTATATAGGTGAAAATCACAAGTAGCAGGAAAATATGAAATTTATTTTAGCAAAGGTAGACATTATGAGGTTGGTATTCCACCTCCTATGGGTGGTGTTGAAAGTGGTGGCAAAAGGAGTGATTTCAGTTTAGCTGACATTGCTGCAATCTCAGGGTCTTGGGTTTCATACATTTTCACCAGTCTGGCAAATTTAAGGACACCTAAAAGTGAAAGACAAGGCTGAGGACATATGAACAAAAGCTGTTTCATTGAAGATAATCAATTCAATTCACAAGATGTGAAATCCTGAGTGCTGAAAAATGTGATGAGACAAATTATGGTTTGAGAAAATCGGGATATAGCATATAGTCAAAGGACCCCATTAAAGAAATCAATTTGTATGAAATGTGTATAAACTTGGGTAACACATCAATTACTAAAAACGTGCGGAAACCGTTGGAGCATTTTCTTACCCTCTCCTTCATTGTTGAAGCCATAGGCTTTGATAACTTCCTGTTGGATCTGGGTGGCTACAGGGAGCACAAGTTGAAGCATTTTCCCCATGTCGTTACAGGCACTCTCACATGCTTCTTCCATCCTTTCTGCATTCTCTGGCACAGAGAAGGCCTGGATGACCTCACTAAGCACCACTACAAGACAGCATCGACAGATCTAAATAAGCAGAGCATGGCAACTCAACACCCTAATCTAGGGAAAATATAACCACTAAAACATGAAATTAATTAAGCCACCAAAATGCATTTCAAATCAGATTACAATATCCTCTTACCTCTGACCTGCTCAACAGTAAGATTTGGCTGTTGTGCTGGAGCTGAGGCCATATCTGGAGAGAACTGATTAGTAGTACAGTAGTAGTAGCCAAATTAAAGCTTTGCAATTATATTACAATTAATATAGGCTATCGAGTTTATTAACCGATCAGTTTTGTAACATTAATGCTTTTCTCGGCTTTCTGGTGTCCCTGTAATATCTATTTTTCTAGTCAACTGCGATCATAAGAAGATTTGGCACAGTTCACAGAAGACTGGTGATGCTACCTAGTTACAGTACTGCACTGTAGTTGACCGACTGATATATGTTTTCATCGATATTAAGGCAGATAACATCTGCAATTCACATCTGGAGTGCGAGTGTCACATGTGGCACATAGCTCATGACTGTTTACGTTTTCAATTGAGAGTACTTACCACAAAGATGATAACCTAGCAGCAACAAATTCTATGTTGTATATGAGCTACAACGTAGGCGTCTTTACAACATGACAACGGTTTTTACGACACTAAACTAGTTTCAGACACCCGGAAGCAGAATAAAACAAACTTGTGTTTACATATCGCATACATCCATGACAGATCGCGGCCGTCTCATGGGCCTTCCATTGATATCAGTGAGTGAATACATTTATAAAAAATACATTTCGAACGCGATGTATGTTATCTACTGAAAACAATGTAGTCTACATATATACTTGCCCTTGCATTTTACTACTGTAACGTATCACCTGTTTCACCTGCTGCGCAGACCTACGGGTAGCTGTTGCAGTACTGTAGGCCTAACAGCTGTTATGGAACAGAAACTTAACGAATTTAGAGCTCGAAGAATGGCAGAAAAAGCAGATAAAAAGACTGAGTGCATTGCATCGTCGTCAAAAACAGAAGTAAGAGATGACACAACTGTCCATTCACCCGATAAAAATGAATTGTTGACAAAAAGGCCCCTACTGGTACATTCAGAGGACTTGTTTGCCAACAGGACCACGAGCGCAAAGGACCGTACTCATGTTGTGGTAAGATCATATTTGTGGTACATGATATAGTCACTGGTTTATTTTAGACGTGCATTTGAATAGACAAGCTAAATTAAATAGTCAACATATCCCTACCAGGATATTCGTTAAAACAGAATGGAATGAATGATCAAAATAACAATAAACCCAGTCTCTGAACTTCTGTTTTTATTTCTTTAGGATAGCTCAGAGTGGCTTCTCGAGAGTGCTCTTGGGAGATGGTTGGGTTTGAGACAACTTGCCTTTACAAATCTAACTGTACTGAAAGTACTGCTGTGGCTTGTACTGATTGGGCTGTTTGCTGAACTAGACTTTGGGTTTCCCTTTTTCCTAATTTCCCTCTTCTACTGGCTCTATGAAGGCTTCCGCAGCCCATCTGCCCGCAAGCCTGGAGAACTGAGTGCCTACTCTGTCTTCAATCCAGACTGTCAGCCTCTCTTGGGCACCCTTACTGCAGAGCAATTGGAAGGAGCACTGGGCTATGGGCTACTGACCAACAGATGAAACATCCCATTGTTGGGGATGGGGGAAAGACATGTCCTATAGCCTTATCAATTGAAAATATATAATTTGTCATCCAAAACTAAATGTATATTGATTGTTTTTTTTCTCCCAATTAAGTTTATTTTGCACAGTAAAAACAGTACAAATAAATGATTAGAAACACATTAAATTAGTCTCAATTGACTTAGCTGCATTATTTTAATTTAAGTAAGTCTATTTTGCAGAATGCAAACAGATATTGGGGTACATTACAACATCCACATGTTGTCTAGTGATTGTATATTGATTGAATTATCTCCCTGATTCAAATATGTATTTTTCATATTCTGTGGGTGATCAAATCAAAACGCCCTGGAGTAGACTTGCCTATAAGCACCTTTAAGCAAGATGCATTATCCTATCTGTTCCTTGTAATTGTACTGTGCTAAATGATCTCAATATTTTGACTTGCAAGTTACAACACATGATAATCCTTCACAGATGTACAATACATACATTCCATATTTAGGTGAAGCAAATAAAATAAAAATTGGAATATATGCCGATAATGGTAACTTGGCAATGAGTAGTACTTTCTTAAAATAAATGTGCAGTGGACTGCTGCTGCTGTTGTAAGAGCTGTGAGGAAACCGGATGGGCACTTGGACCTAACGCCCCACTGCTTACAATGCTGTGTTACTTCCGGTTTCGCGAACTGGCAAGCGGCATCTCCAACCTGTCGGTCTTACTGAATTCAAGTCGTCAACTACAACTATAGGCACCAGCACAAAAACTTGTGACAATCCACCTCGACAACAGTAAGTAATTCAATTCCAGAGTATGATCATGATTTGAGTAGTACACAGATTACAACATTTTAGCAATACAATTGGGGGAAAAAAAGTGTAAGTACAGTATACTACTACATGTACGTTCTGAATACTTCTAAACTCTCACCCTACCACTATGTCGAAGTACGTAATACATTTCCCTCGGACAAAGTGTAGAACATTAAACATTGAAAAATGCTGCTTGTGGTTTTATCCTGCAGTAATGTCTGCAAAACCTGCGCTGGTAATGCGTTTGGTGGCCTCGGCATATTCCGCGGCAGAGAAAGCTGGAATCATTGTGAGAAAGGTCCTCCACAGTGGGGAGCTTGGCATTGTGGAAAAGGTGGGATTAAATGTACATTTTCATGAGTTCCAACCAAAATTACTTATGTAACGCATGGACACAAATCAAGGAGTGTCCGTTTTTAAAGTCGTGCCTCTATTCACAGACTGGGGCTAATGATTTGCAAACATTGGCAGACAGACTGGCTCAGCAGAGCATTTGTGCATCTCTGTCAAAACGCTTCCCCAGGATTACCATCATTGGAGAAGAGGTGAGTGTTTTCATGGTAAACATGGGAGCTTGTGGATGGTGTACAACCATATGAAGTTAGACCCACATGCGTGTATGTACCATGCTGACTGGCTTCATGTTGCACCCTACAGTATACAATATTATCTGTTAAAAAAAATAGGGTTCTAAAGCATCATCAGTGTTTGGAAAATATATGTGCTTCTCATATAGGATCTACCAGTGGAGGATGTAAGAGAAGACCTAATAGAGAACGGCCAAGCTGAAGAAATCCTCCTGAAGACTTGTCCCTCTGACTATATTGGCATTAAGGAGGACGAGGTAATGGGTCTTTGCAGACACGATTGTTGGATTGAATAATAGTTATGAGCTGAGTTTGGCTTGTGTGTATGTAGTAAAGGAAGACGCTATATATAATTAGTTACCGGGAGGGTTGCTTTTCACCCCTGATACTATCAAATAATTTTTACAGTTTTTGGTGAGACAAAACCAGTTAACACTAGAGTTTACACTATGGGCTTAGACTTGCACACATACAGTATATCTAAATTATAGCTGTTTTATTGGACAGGGGAACCAATAAGAACTGATAGGAAAAGAACAGCCTGCATTAGTGAAGGGCGTAATATGAAATGTTGTAGTAGAGCATACAGAATTGAAAATATAATTCTATTTTGACCCCAGTATCTAAATTAATATTGAATCATGACATGTGTGCATTGTTCATACACTGTTGTAACATCGTAAATTAGTAGTTTTAACTACAGGGATTAACAATTGACGTTCCACAATGACCTAAACTGTTCTGGGCCTTGCTAGGTTTTGTTGTTATTCCTGAATGCACTTTGACCTCTCTCAGAAATCATTTACACACTATTTCTGACTGTCTCTTAACTTTTAGATAGTTGTATGGGTTGATCCATTGGATGGCACAAAGGAATATACAGAAGGTAAGCTCTTAAACACCCTCTCTGCTCTTGTTTGAATTGGTGTAGATCAGTTAATTCGGCAAGCAACCATACATTTTTATTCCTGTAAGAATTCCTAGTTGGATATCCACAGCCACCCTAAATTGCACCAATTAACATTTTCTTAATTCTACTCATTTTATTATTTCTAAATGTGTCTCTAGTTTGATTGTTTTATCCAGTTTCATTTTGACCAGATTATAACCCAAAAATGGTTATATTCTGGGAGTTGGATATCAGGGCTGACCCTGCACTTTGCCTCTTTGCCATTTTTCCTTGCTTACCAGCGGCCAAGTATCCAGATGTCAGATGTCAGATGTCAAATACAGGGCCTGTGGCCTCTCAGCTTCTCTGCAAAGTTCTCTGTATGGACTGAGAGACCTATAGCTATAGCCTCTTTGCTAGTTGTCTTATAATATACAGTATGGTTACACTGTATATTATACCATACTTTAACATCTTTGCATGCAACCACAACTTAATTTACAGTGGAGAATGATCTAAGCAATCTACGTGTTTGCTTTGTTGTGGTAGTGGCTTGCTAGTGTGCACCGGTAATTCTGGCTTTTCTGGGGCAGTGTTAACACACACTGTATTTTGCGGGTGCATGTGAATGCGTATACTTTGTTCATTTATTGTCTACATATTCACATGGATACTCTACTATGCATGACAACACTACACAAGGATACGCAAAAATGTTAGATTTTAAAATGATATTGTCTTTTAAGTTCCACTAACTAAAATCATTTTGATCTCAGGCCTCCTGGATAATGTCACTGTACTCATTGGTATTGCATATGGAGGCAGAGCTATTGCTGGTGTCATCAACCAGCCTTTCTACAACTACCAGGTACTGTGTAGCCACAGCCTGAGTTCACTCTGGCTTACCATACCTGCCTGTGATACTAACTAGCTTCTTGTCCCCTCAGCTTGGAGCAGGGGCAACCTTGGGGAGAACTATGTGGGGAATGCTGGGAGTAGGAGCATTTGGTTTTGACTTGCAGGAAGTCCCGGGCGACAGACGTATCGTCACCACCACTCGTTCCCACAGTAACAAGCTTGTAACAGACTGCATAGACGCCATGGAGCCTTATGAGGTCATACGAGTAGGCGGAGCTGGAAATAAGGTGAGATTGATTTGATAATTTTAACTTTTGGAATTGTACTGTGAATTCTTTCAGGTTATGTCAAGCCTGGCTGTAGTTGTAGCATATAGACTACCAATACTTTATTGGTTTATTTCATTATTCATGTCTATATTATTTAGCAATGAATGAAATTCCGTGCGGTCTATAAAAAAAAAAAAAACTCGTAAATGATCTGTTGGAGTATGTTGTTTTCTGTGGCCAATGGTATTATGTATTTGCATAAGGAACTGCGTCACAAAAATAATTTGTACTCGCCAATTGTGTCTCCAGATTATCCAGCTTGTTGAGGGGAAAGCTTCCGCCTATGTGTTTGCTAGTCCAGGATGTAAGAAATGGGACACTTGTGCCCCTGAAGCTATCCTGCATGCTGTAGGAGGTAAAGACAGCCATTCTGTTGTTGTCAAGTCAATATAAACACTTAGATTTTAATGTGTTATTTGGTCCTGTATAGAAATATACACTTCTTTTTTTGTCTTCCTGTGTAGGTAAACTTACAGACAT
The DNA here is from genome assembly GCA_027564795.1 of Aphredoderus sayanus. Classification (NCBI taxonomy): domain Eukaryota; kingdom Metazoa; phylum Chordata; class Actinopteri; order Percopsiformes; family Aphredoderidae; genus Aphredoderus; species Aphredoderus sayanus. The sequence goes on from JAODUG010036383.1 coordinate 7,924, forward strand.
GCATGGAAATGCATACCACTATGATGCTAATGTACAGCACATGAATTCCGCTGGCGTCTTAGCTACGCTACGCAACCACCAGTACTACGTCAGCCGGGTGCCACAGTCAGTTTTACAAGCCCTGAAATCTGACTGAGGGCTGCCTTCGTCAGAAACAGCCATGCCATGTAGGCGTTGTGGTCTCCTCTGCTAGTGCAGAGATTAAAATCCATGGAGGGACCAAAAAACAGAACACAAGAACATATATGGTTCTAAGGGGAATCAAAGATGGTTGTAAAACCATGATCATTTAAATAATGCTGTCACTGCTATACAGTATACAGGGTTCATTTTGTACCAGATAAGGTTGGTAAAAGGCTTTTAAACCTTCATTGGAATGTTATAAAGGAGCAATAGCATGACTGCTGTGCCTTGTGCCATTTAATCACCCTTTATTCTATCGTATTGTGAAGACCTGTGTATATTTGTGCAATATGATTACATACATGTTTTGATGTTTAGATTCTACAATTGTGAGCAAACACTGATTGTGAGATTTAATTACTTTGTGATTTATTTTATTAAATAATATCACACAAAGCAAGCGCAACATACTTTTCATTTATTTCACTCTGTTTAAAAGAAATGTACAAATCTCCAAATGATTTCAAACACTTGGGGAAAAAAACAAGTAATACAGAGGTTAAATATTCTATTAGTGTGATGACAATTTACTTACCACTAGATGGGAGTAGCGTAACTCATATCCATCTCTCAACTTAAGCAAAGATCACATTTCAGAGCAATATACTGAAATATGTCTTGAAGTGCCTTGTCATTAATTTATTTTTCAATGTGGAATATAGAAATATTGTGGGGAAATAGCTGAATGCACTGTAGAGTAAATGCATTTAATAGGGAAGTACACCGTCTTATTTTTATCAATGCACTAGACAGTAATGAACCATGCTGTTCCTCCTGGATGCTGGAGCCAAGCATGAATATTTTAGTCATGTTAGTTACTACGGTAATAGAGAAAACTGTTACTCCACCATAGGGGTGCTACGATCTGACTTTCCCTTTTCAAACCAGCAATAAAAGGCTCTGGACCAGAGTCAAAGTTTATGTTTTGTATCGACAGGCACATAAGAATAACTCTTCGACTGTCACAAAAATATTATCGTCAATGAAACACAACTTAACATATTACCAGCACTAGTGAAATATGAAAGTTATTTGGTAAAGGTAAAGTTATTATGGGCCAAGTGTGCATGGTTGCATTCTCAATATCAGTATTATCAGAATTTATTGCACCTACAATCTGAAAACCCTAGTATTACATTAACAAATCACCATGGAGAGATGGAGTTCATGGAAACATAATTACACTGTTAAATTAACAAATTTTAACCACTGTAGAGGCGCAGACAAAGGCATTGCAGATCATTTCATAAACATTTGCAGAACAATGTGGGTTAAAAAAAAAAGAAACAAAAAAACAATGCTCTTTTCACGATTTCGCTCACGCGTGATCATATCTGAAGACAAAGCCTCATTCCACCACATCGATATTGCTCAACTCACCCAATGTCTAAACCAAGCAATATTTTACATGGAGGGAAAGCAACAACAACAACAAAAATCACTCTCCCTAATAGATAAAAAAAATAATAATAATAAATCCAATGTTTGTTTCCACGTGGATAGTTTGACTGAGAGTGCAGGCTGCTGTGCTGAAAGCAACCTTGGAGGTTCGGCCCATGGACAGGATGCTAGTCCCTTCCGTGGGGAGGATGACGAAGGGGGGCTGTTCACCTTTTCTTGGGGGCTTGAGCGGTGCGAGGTGGGGTGACTGGTCGCCCTGCACCCACACCTCCATACTGGTACTTTGCTTTTTTCTCCGATGGCTTCAGGATCTGAGTGACGGTGACGATGCCAATAAGAACTTCATGGACACACAGCATGCTTATTAACAACGCCACACTGAGCTCTCACCTGAAAAGAGCACATCAGGGACTCGTCCACGCTCATCATGCCACCTGCGTTGTCAAACTCCCCACAGTAGTTGGGGGCGGAGAACAGCGTCACCAGCTGCCGCTTGGCAAAGAACTCATAACCATCTTCCACAACCTAGGAGAGAATAACTGAAGCTGTTTCAAGTTCTTCAACACATGTCTTATCATCATTATCCCTACCTAGCATCATGACATCGTCACGGATAACGGAGTCGCAGCCTCTCCCGTTCATTTGCACTACTTCATTAGCAGACACCTGTAAGCATGTCAGCACTATCAGGAAGTGGGTAGTAGATTTTCATTGGCTGTTAGTGTTGTCACTCACAAGACTCCACACATAACTTAGGCACCATGATAGTGCAGCGTTTTATTCACTAATTTCTTTTTAGTTTATTTTAACCAGTAATCATAGCTTATACTTATTTAACAGATTTACAAGGCCTGAAAACAGCTAGACTTGTATCTTTTAGTTTCCCAACTAATTCCTCAGTAGAAGTTGAATGTCCATTTTGGTCATTGAGTAATGTAATTGGTCATCGTGCACGTCAGTCAAAATATCTCTACTATCAAGCAGAAGAACTGTCTAGTACACAGAACTCTATGGTCTAGTACAGAAGTCTTGACGCAGTTAGCCAATGCTGTGCCACAGACATTACACTAGTATTAAAGGCTGGCTCTGCCAGACTAGTGATACCATCTTCAAGATGTTTTCCATTCTCAGGGCATTGTGGGCGTTACCTGGTGGGCTCGGCAGATGAGATCCAGGTCGTGACGGTTGAGGAACTTGCTGACAATGTCAGCCCCAAACGTGAAGGAGACTCCACGGTCATTCTCACCCCAGCCCTGGACGTCTTTGTCTGGGTCAGACCACAGCAGGTCACACAACAAGCCTGGGAGAAATGGATAGTGGGTAAAACGTCAGTTCTTCCTTACCACAATACCGGTTCCACAATAGCACATACCTCCGTATGCAGATGGTCAGTTAATCTAAATCCAAAACAGATCAGATCAGCATTTCCATCCCAACTTTACATCTTATACCATTTATACGTAAGAGTATCATTGTCCTCAAGTTATTCCACTTATTATAGTGATTGATTTAAGATTAGGTATACTTGCTGTACATTTAGAATTAACACCTGAACTACACCTCTGTGAACCACCAATTTCGCAGACATAAAATATGAGGTTATATTAAGTCAATATTTTTTGTTACCAAGAAACAGATGACAAATTACATTTTGTACAGACAAAATTAGACTATGATTTCAATAAACAATTACAAACAATGGATTAACCTCAAGTGTTTAAAGTTACCACCTTTGCTCTCTAATTAGAGCACCTCCAGAATCCCAAAATGTTTGAAATTCAACTGTGTAGGGGGATGGGTAGAAAATGGGTTGGGCTAAGACAAAAAAAAACACCATATATTCATCCATTCTAACTTTTTTCAACTTCATATCTTTTAAAAAAAAATGTCATCCACAAGGACAATTCTGAAGAGAGTCCCTTTAATAAAAGAAGCAATTCCCCATTAACTCCTCAACAAAGTCACCGTAACAACAAACCTGTATCTGGGACATCTGTGGGCCTCATAATACGTCGGATTTGCTCCATGAACTGCAGATCAGGAGAAAGCCCTGACATGAACAGATGAGGGCATTGCAGTCACCAAAACACATTACACATAACAGCAGAGTTTAGCTCAGCCAATCAGTGGTGCCTGGCAACTCTACAATGGCAGAACAAATGGTTTCTGTCAATCACTTCACAAACCTCCGTGGCAACAGAAGATCTTCTCGTCAATGATGGCAGCGATGGGCAGGCAGTTGAAACAGTCAGTGAAAGTCTTCCATAGCTTAATATTGTACCGGCGCTTGCCTACATAAAACAAACATTTTTGGAAATTAGTATTGTGTAGGAAATGTAGAGAATAGTAGTAAAACTCTTAAACCAGTATAACCTAAGAATCTTGGAGTAAAGCATTTTAGAAATTAAACAATGGATGTCTTTACATTTTCTGCACCTTAACGATGATAGGACTGAGATGTTAATTGGACCTGCCAGGCATAGATGCCTGTTTAACCCTCCCGCTGTCCTAAAGGTTCTCAGCAGACTACCAGCAGGGGGAGCCAACCGCGTCATATGTCCATGTTGTGGTTGGCTCCCGCTACTGGCGAGTGCACCGGGTAATTTTGACCCATAGGACAGTGGGAGGGTTAAGGACCCCACACTTAACTTTGACAAGTAATGTCACTCAGTAACTGAGCAAACTTTAAGAGTTGTTTTTGATTGCGCACTGTTTTGATTTGTACTTTATAAAGATGTTAGAATTGCATTTTTCCATTTTCGCAACATTACAAAGATTCACTAGTACTATACTTGTACTGCTGCAACCTTCAAAACGTAAAACCTATTTGTATAGTGAAACATTTAGCTAGCAACAATTATGTTACCCTCTGCTTAGGGGCCTATATTGTATGCATTGGGCTATTTTGACTGCGTTTGTGTGCTTCTGTCTTTTCTTTCTTCTCCCCTGAAAATGATGCACAGGGAAGATGCTGTCATGGTCCTGGACAATGTGTGGATGGTGGTGGCTGGCTTTCCTGCAGCCATGTCTCCTGTGAAGGGGGTTGTGTGCTTTAAGCAGACCCAAGGGATGGTGAGTGGACCTGGTTGTGACAAGGACCAGGACACATCCTTAGACCTGAACAGGCACGGCCATAACTAGGACACATCCTCCTGTGGCATCTATCAATATTCCATTTGACTGACCACTACAAAACTTTGTTAATTCATACAATGTGCTAGTTTTTACACCAGTATGTGATCCATTTCATACAATATATATCATTGGCTGCCCCATCGACACCTATTCTACCCGTCTTGGAAGGGTGGTGTGGTCTCTTCAAAGGTTTCTTTCTTTTTTAACCACATCGCTTTTACTGAGGTTTTTCCCTGCCAGGGAAGGAGCAGGTGTTGTTTGTTTACATGTGAAAGTTGAGCTTGTATAACCCTTTGTGATTAAGGGCTATATAAATAAAACTGACTTGACTTGGCTTGATTTAAAGCTGAATAATACTATAGTATTTTCAACCCTCTTGTTTTAGGCCCTGGTATTTCCAGTGACATTCTACAGAGAAAGAGACTGCATAAAAGATTCTGGAGAAAAGTACATGCACGCATGCAAATGCACACATAAACATTATTAGCAATGTTGCCCACTTACACTCATCATAGAAGCCGTAGATGCGGTTGATAGAGGCACACTCATGGTTCCCCCTGAGTAGGAAGAAGTTCTCTGGGTATTTGATCTTGTAGGCTAGCAGCAGGCAGATAGTCTCCAGGGACTGCTTCCCTCTGTCCACGTAGTCTCCCAGGAACAGATAGTTGGCCTCAGGAGGGAAGCCCCCGTACTCAAACAGCCTCAGCAAGTCTGTGTACTGTCCGTGGATATCACCTTAGGAGAGTAACAATACTGATCCATTTACAACATGACAGTGTGGTCCTAATAATTATAATGGACTGGGCAGGAAGATATTGATTTTCTTTGTCAAACCCATAATATTATAAATATATTTATATTATAAATCTTAACTAAAGGCACATTATTAATCATTAAAGTCTCAGAGAGACTTTTCCGGTGTGGTCATGAAAACGTAATCATTTCAGGGTTAAATCCTCTGCACAGGTGGCGTCTTAATAAATAGAAGCTTATTTTTGTTAAAACAAATTTTGACATAAGAACACATCTAATATTTTAAATAAACTCAAAACACCTACGACTACATGGAAGCCTCTGGAGAAAATGAGGACAAAGGCACCTACCACAGATTTTGAGTGGAGCCTCCAGTTCAAGCAGGATAGGTTGACTGAGGAAAATCTCTCGGGACTTTACGCAGAGTCCTCGCACCTCTGTCTCTGTCATTTGCACTATCTTTCCTGGACGACATCCTCGCACTACAAGACAAATGGGCAATTTATCGCAAGCTCTTTAAGTACGCATGTTACCTCTAGGCATGATGGCTCCCCTTGAAAGCTCTTATTTCCAATGAACTAGCAAATATATAAATTAACACTTGTGTGCTGCAAATGTCAATGGGCGCGCGCGCACGCACGCATACACACATATCTACAACATACATTAGCCACACATAATACACAAATAAACCTGTGCATCCAGGCGCACGCATTTTCACTCTTGCCTTGTGCTTTCTAAAGGGGGGGGGGTGTGTCCCGGTGTAGTGCTGATATTGTTCCCCTGCCGTTATCGCTCCTTTTTGAAGGAAGGTTTTTGCTACATATCCGAATTGTAGCCAGAAATGTTCGTTTTTTCACATTTACCAATTATAGGATGCAATCCATCCGTCAGCACTGCGCAACGCCGTCAGCATATGTGTAGCCCCTGTGGCTTTTACGCCACTGTTAGAGACATTTTCGTCACGACACCTAGCAATTGTCGTGCTAACAAGGCCTGGAAATGTTTCCGACTGTCCCGCCTCTAGACATTATGCATACAGTAGCATCAGTAGCGTACGCTCCAAAGTTAACAAACAGCTGTGTTCATTAAACTGTTCCTCTGTCATATGCCACGCAGCCCAAAATAAATTCGCCGATGAAGAGTTGAGTACTGTAGCAAGCAAACCCAAGCCAGTGGTACTGAAAGACACGATCCATACCTATCTAAATGCATGGGGAGATTCGCGTAAACACGTTAAATACTGTTTGACTAACGTGTAAATGTAGCTATATTTGTCGCCAGTCACGTAGAGTTAAATAATAACATAAACCAACACTACCTTCCAGCAACCGAGAAATGATGCTGTCAATGTTCAATTCACTTTCCGCCATCTTTCTGAGTCCTATACGCTCTGATGATGGGACACATTCGCCCTCAGCGACTTGCGGGCGCAGTTATTTTATTAGTTAACATTTTATTTTTTGTATTGTTTTGTATTTCTCATAAACAAGATTTTTTTGAACCATGCATAATGTAATATAATCGATAAAGAATGTCGCAAACTGCGAAGGCTAATTTACGATTATAAAATGCAATAAACAGCCAATTTGACAGCCCTATAAATGCAAAACATTGAAACATGGATTTGACACATGTACCTAACTTATTCATTTATTTATTTTGTGCACTTATTTAGCAACCATTTCAATTAATACAAATGAGTGAGGTGGCATATCATTCTGTATTTTTTTAAATAACTACATTTTTAGTAGACCCATTTACAAAATATATACTGTAGGCTAATTCAGACTGCATCAAATAACACAAAAAACAGCAATACTCCATTCTAAATATGTACCAGACTTTATAACCCAGTTCTTTTTATTTCTGTGGGTTTCAGTTTATTGTTTTTATGATGCTGTTTGTAGGATAGACATAACCAGGCTGCAGATATTCCAACTAGCAAACTTGCAAATGCCACAACTATAGGCACCCACACTGGTATATTGGAAGAACACTTTGGCACAGGCCTGAGAGTGGTGGTGTCTATGTCTGGAGCAGCAGTGGTGGTGGTGGTGGTGGTAGTGGTCACAGGTGTACTTGGAATGCTGTTGATTTTTGTGAAGATGAAGGGCTGTGCCTGGACCAGAGTGTAACAAAGTGTATTCAAATACATTTTCTTTGTGTCCTAATGACATATGGTGTGCAACACATTTAAGTCAAGTTTATTTATTTAATAAGTATTATTTGTTTATAATAGTTACAATTTGAAAAGTTGAAGTTTGAGTCGATATATCACCTTTTCACATACATACACACACACACATGCACACACGCACACACACGCACACACCCGCACACACACACACGCACACACACAGAGTAATATCAAAGGAAAAGGAAAAAAAGGGAATAAAACACAAAGGAGGAATATCCATCCAGAACAATATACTGTATCATGCATGCAACAGGTGCGAAGTGGCCAACATCATTCCAATTTCATTATGTTACTTTGTCAACACAACAGCATACCTCAGAAGGACATTTAATCTTGGAGCGGTCATACGTGAAGTTGTTGTACGTCTGTTTCCGTCCTACTGGCTCCAGCTGTTGAAAATTTAATGAGAGTGCTGTGAACGTGCGCTACTATCCCCAGCTAAACATGTATATCAAGGACTCCTCCATGCATAGTGCGTTGATGCGTGTTGTGTTTGTCTCAGTAATGGCTCTGTTCTCACCATGTTATTCCAGAGAGCGATGGCCATCTCAGCATGTGCTCGCTCACTGATGTGGAAGCAGTCCAAGGAGAAGAAGCTCAGGTCCGCCTGACCTTCCTGATGAGACGTGGCTTGGATTTAGCATGCACTGAACTCTATCGAGTGTGTATGAAGGTTTTTTATGTGTCTGTTACTTACTCCAATGTAAGGGACAAAGGAGTTGTGTAGGTAAGGTTGAAGGACAACAGCGAAATCTTCTCGTCCATCGTAGCGATCGCCAGAGAGTAGTTCCCGTGTCTCTGTCTAGACAGGGCCACCGTTCAAACAAGGTTAGAGGAATGACATTTAGACATTTAGACATTTACAGAAGTAATCTGTTTTACTTGGTACTCTTTATTGATTCGTCTGAACTCCTGAAGCTCTGGAGAGTTGTCCTGTGCATTCAAAAGACAATGGCAGCTGGTCCTGCAAAACACAGATTGCCACCGGTTCACTCCTTACTGACAACAGACAGCTTGTACAAAAAAAGCCACTCCTTAATTCACACAATCTTTAACGTTGAAGCAGACTCAACACACTACATAAATTATATTATCACATAGTTATCACATATTTGTCAAAACGCCAGCCATAAGCTAGATGAGAAGACAGAACATCAACCTCTGCAGGAGTGTACATCCCAGGTCATTTTTCTTAACGGTTCTCAGTGAGTCCATCTGCATTAATTCAACAACATTGACCAACAGCCTTGGTATCTGCACACACCGATAGAGAATTGGAAATAAATGATCCATAAATATACACAAATACTGTATACTGTAGAGATATTGTCAAATTAGATATAACATGTATTCATCTTGCTTACTGTACCTCTTTATAAAGCATGTCCAAGCTGAGCATAATATTATGACTGTAGTTTTTTGGTGACAGGTTATCCTGCGAAGGAAACACATACAGAAATGTCAGTACTAATACATGCATATTAGTCATTTCTAAAGGCTTCTTTCGATTTGTGCATGGAATTATTTTGCCATTAACTCTTAGTATCACATGGGTAATTTATGATCATAAGGAACAAACACCTAGTTGAACACTTACTTGGTCAGTACAATAACTGCAAAGATCGTTTCCTCCTATAAATATGGTCACCAGCTTCCAGTCATTTTCAAAATTCACTTTCTGTGAGATTTCAGCAAGAGAGCTCACAGTAAGCATGAGGCACTTATACTGTACAATGCAAATGCGCACTGTGCAAAGATTTACCTCTGACACATCATAGCATTAAGGTGGCTCACCTTGTTGCTTTTCATGTCCTCTATCAGAGCTTTAACTTGTGATGGAATATCACTGGAGAGAACGGAAAGACAATAAGTAGGTTTAGGTCAGAGAATGAACAGAATTTATCAACAACTATTTTGGTTACATACATGGTCTTAGATCCAGGTACAGCCATATTGAAGCCCTTGGATAAGATATTGGAGAAGCCCAGGAGAAGGTTGTTGAACTTCTTTAGGATGTCTGAGGTGAGAAAAAAAGGATGTCAGCACTTAAACTGAATCATTCTGCGTGTGTGTGTGTGTGTGTGTGTGTGTGTGTGTGTGTTGAATTGTACCATCAACTTACTTGGGAGTGTTGTCACAGTCTCCAGAGTCTTATCTCCTCCAATACTTCAGAAAGAAAGACAACAAAAATCAGAGGTTTACATAATACCAAATGGTGAAAGTGCATTACCGTACATGTGTGCATTTACAGTATAGTACAAGGCCTACCATACCTCCACGAGACCCCTTTGTACTGTATATTGAGTTCAAGT
>JAODUG010036394.1:4180-17907 GCA_027564795.1 Aphredoderus sayanus
ACACACACACACGCACGCACAGACTAGACACACACAATCTGTCTTTCTAATGGGATTTATTTAGTATGATGCCTCATTGCCTCTCACCTTGAAATTCAGAGCGTGTGTGTGTGTCCCACTAATAGATCAGGTCGTGCCTTACAGAATACACCCTCCCACACACCTTCTGTATGTCTGCCCGTCATCCGTGACCAGAAACTTTGTGTCTCAGCAATAAATAGCTGCGTATGCTTAGCAATCTGTGTAAGTGCATTACACCGGCCATGTACACTCAGCACCACGGCAACCGCACTGAGTGGCATTCTGGCCACGTTGGTCCCTAATGATTTAGCACTGCAGGTCTCACGTAGAGGAGACACAGTAGCCTCCATTAGATGAACCTCTACTGTGGCTGCTGGCTTCCCAAATGCCTGCTAAGCTGGCGAAGCAAGCTCGGTAGTAATTGTGAGTTATCATTCCATAACCATGTTCCTTTCACTTCTCCAACAGATTGGCAGGGTTACGCATAGCTTTATGTTAGGCATTTACTGTTGCTGTTTAAGTTACAAATGCCTGCAGCAGAGCTGACAAATGTTGCTCATGCCTATTATTAGTTATGCATATTCATATCAATGATTTGAATGACTCCAATGTGTTAGTCCACATACTGTAAGTACAAAGAGAAACGGTCTGAGTAATTGGCTGGCTTGTAATCCAAAGTGACTTATCGAGAGGCCCTTTTTATTTCTAGCCCCTGTTGTATTTGACCAGCCACTTAAGGTTGCTGTCCTTTAATTTGAAATTTGGACCAACTTCCTGTGTTCTTCTGTGTTAATGCCTCTCATCCTGTAAAGGTTGTGTGTGGGAGAGGGGGAGAGAGCAGTATTTTGCGTGGGTGTGTGTGTATATAGAAAAATATTTAATGTTTGATTCTGCATCTATTTTATATCCTGCTGTGTGTGTGTGTGTGTGTGTCCAGTGTGTCTGGTTTGAGGTAAACCTTGTTTGGGATACGTAGGTGGAGCCACATATGTAAGGAGTGGGCTTTGCACAACCTATTGAAGTCTCTTGACCAATGAAGAAGACAACTTAAAGAAGAATGCCTTTAGATAGTTGTGTTGTCAATCAAAGACTGCGCTATACAATACTTTGATGCTCCCCCTTCTTGGGGTGAGACAGGGTTGGGGTAGGTTCATTCAAGTGTATAGGGCAAAAATACAATTATTTTCTTTGCTCAATCGATTGTGGGTGTTTTGATTAGTAATGGGCTTAATTTGTTTTACCAGTAAGTAGTGTAGGCTTTCCAGATTTGTCCATTTCCTTGAATGCAAATGGGTTTTCTGTTCACTTAACTTTTTTTTCTTTTTCTGTGACAACTTCTTGACAAATTCAAAGGTTTTTAAGTAAGCAACAATTCTTTTACACTTGTTGGGGGAAGGGTGGGGGATGCTAACTGTCTAAAGTGACACCTGACAGAGCTCAACCCTGGTGTGGTACTGCATAGACTTTGTTCAACTGCACTGGGATGGTTCCCACAGTCTGGCTACATTCAGACAACATTGCCTTTGCTCCATGTTTTTGTGTTCACTCAAAGACCAGTTATGGTTAGCCAGCAGTCTGAACAACTCAAAGGCATTGGCTGAGGCAATCTCTGTATTATGTTTACATGTTTTGTTGCTTAGTTTTCTATTAGTTTTCTTCTTGATGGAACTACCTGTAGCAAATAAGCACTTTGCTACAGGATATACTGATTACCCACACATTCAAGTTAAATTTGTATTGTTGTCATCCGTGATGGACATAGGTGTGGTGGCAGCTTGTGTGTACAGGTGTCCCTGTGAAAGACAAAGATTGTGGAGAGATCCAGTCTCCCAGCAAATTCAGTCAAACAATACCTTCATTTATCCTGTGTCTTTGTTTCTGTTCCTGCTACACAATGAACATACACACTGATACACACCTCCACCCTGCTCCATGTGTCTACTGCAGTATCACTTGGGGGCATAATCATAATTAGGGCTCATTTATCATGCTGCTCAGAGGGAGAGCTGTGATTCTGGGTATTTGACAAGGGCCTAGCCTTTGTTATGAGAGTCAAAGCCCCCTCATGAATTCTGAATGTGCATTGTTGATTTTATATCACTGAGTTGTGGTGTCTGGTACAGTATGTGACTGGAAGCAATGTAACAGTGTGTGTGAGAAGTCCGGTTCAGTTTTACCTCAGCTGGCCATGCCATTTCTGTTACAGACAGCTGCCTCACCTGCAGTACCCTTAGCTCTGCTGAGCTCTAGCATGCTCTCACACATACAGACGATAGCTTGCCATCTGCCTGAGAGTGAAATGAAGTGTTGGTGAACCTGGCAGTCATTCATCTGCAGCCCTGGGCTGCTTTCTGCATGGACATGCACACAGAGGTTCACGCCAGCCACAATGGCATCAAGGCTGTGCGAGTGTCCTCTTTAAACATGAATAGCATGTACTAACACATCTTCTCTCTAACCTCGCTGCTGGAGCAGGAGCTTATTAATGGTATCTAGAGAATTCACAGACCCCTTGTCTGAGCTCATGAAATAAACACTTGCCCTCTTTATCAGGCCACACAGAGTTCATCTCTTTCTTAGGCTCATATTCCCACTCCAGCCACACAGATGGTCGGGTCACAGAACACCTCCACAGCTACCACTACATGATATTCAGCAATATTTTAATCTGTGTGCATTGTGTTTCGCCTGCGACAGTCCACTAGCTCTGTATTGGCTGTCTGCTGTTGCTCCTGTTTACGTTTGTGTTTGTCTCATGAGTGACGAGTCTGTCTGCTCATGCTTGATGACAGGGTTTATAGACAAACATTGCTTAGGTAAAACCAGTGCAATATCTTTTTATTTTTTATTGTGGTAAAAGCATGTCCATGTCAATCTTATAACAATAAAGTTTTTTATGTACTTGGACTACAGTTTGTTTTACTTGCTTTTATTTAGCAGTTTAAGGTTGGTGCTACTGTGTACTGTACAACCGCCATTCTGAGATAGTTTGTACAGTATGGAAAATACAAATAAAAACAAAACATAAGTGATTTGTAAATTCTATTAATTTAAATTTTATACTGGAAACAGTGTTTCCAGTGTAGTAGAGTATAACCATGTGACTGCAACTCACTTCAGATATTGGTACAGTCCAGGTGATCCGTGTCCACGGTGTATCTAAAGGCAGTATGACATGTACAGTGTATCTAAAGGCAGTATGACATGTACAGTGTATATAAAGGCCATATGACATGTACAGTGTATATAAAGGCCATATGACATGTACAGTGTATATAAAGGCAGTATGACATGTACAGTGTATATAAAGGCCATATGACATGTACAGTGTATATAAAGGCCATATGACATGTACAGTGTATATAAAGGCCATATGACATGTACAGCAGCAAACATTCAAAAAATCACTGCTCTTGGTTTTTCGTCATATAGGTATTTGGAATTGGTGTTGTATATCTACAGTATATAAAATGGCATCTTCTCATCGTGGCTTTCAAATGTTTGGTTTATATTGTTTTACACTGCTGTTTTCATCAAAGTACAACATATACGGACTACAGACTTCCCAGCACACCCCATTTGAGCCAAAACAATGAAGCATGCCCCAGAGTCCTAAGATTGAGACTTAGTCTCTCTAAACAGGATGTAATAGAGGAAACTTGTATTCTTAAAGGAACTCAGTATGATCTTGTCTGCTGCTAGGTATCACACTGAGCACCAGACCAAAACAAGCGTGTGGCTTTGTGGACCACACACAAGCAGTAACCTATGGCAGTAACATGAAGGCCTTGTAGAGGAGCTCAAATTGCAACAGAGGGAGTGTGATGTCATTCTCTTTGTGTGTGCCTTCCAAATAATGTGGTACTTTTACATAGCCCTGGCTCTGTAAATAGGAACACATTCCCATTTCTTCTCTTCAACAGTGCGTCTTCCTGACTTGTTTTACTTTGACCAAAACAAGGTAAGGAGTGTAGATGACTTCTGGACCTGTGTGTGTGTGTGGGCGCGCGCTTAAATGTTGTTAGGGCACGCTCTTGCAGAGAGGTTGGTCTGCTCGCAAGCATTTAATATATTTAAGGAAATGGAACATTTTTCTTTTGTCCAAATGTCAGTGAATTTCCACAACAGAAACTACTTTCATCTCACAGAGGTGGCACTGCCCATAAAAATATACCTACAGTGTATTCTCGTATCCACATCCGATACATGTGGATACGAGATAGTATTGAGTCATTTGTTCTCTTCATTGCTCGCTATTTCTAGAGAGAGAGAGAACTGTGGCAGACAGTCCTTTATCTGTGCAGCTGTAAAGCACCAGAATCATCCACATTCAGTTAGACACTGGTAATACCACAGCCAAGCCAGCGTTGTGCTCCAAACAGGCCGATAAGTGAGTTTGTGTCTGGATAGGCAGGGGAGTTCTCACGGCGGGAGATTTCAAGCACCCTAATAGTCCTCCGAGACCGTTTCTGCTCCTTGCAGAGCGTTTACCAGGCTGCTCTGTGAGCCTGTGGTGGGAGGAGCAGCGTGTTAAAGCTCCATTATCACTCACTGCTACAAGCTCCACACACCACTCCCGACGCCAGGTCAAGGGTCACACCATCTGATTCTCCTAGCAGTGCATTCTGGGATAATTTGGGCCTTTTCAACTTTCTGCCTTACCTTCTGTCTTTCCATTCCTGCATCTGTCTGTTTTCAATCTATCATTCATCTATCCCTCCCCCTGTCAGGGCCAGGATCCACAGAGGCCTGTCAGGGCCAGGATCCACAGAGGCCTGTCAGGGGAGGCAGGAGACAGAGGATCTGTCTGCTGTGTCTCCTAGAGACCCTGGGGGGCAGCGCGCACACAGATGGTGCCATGACAGGACGTGAACAACCGCACGCACACACACAAGACAGGCAAGCGGTGGGGTGATGAATGGCTGGCTCCACCGTGCTCAGGGAAGAGAGCTTGCAGGTGAGAAGGGAGGGAGTGGAGAGACAGGCATGGCCTCACAGACATGGTGGGATGGGAGGAATATTGTGAGCGGGCGTCACAACAGACATGGCAGGCCTCAGTTCTCTTCTCATTTGAAATGGACATTTTTCACACTGCAAATGTGTTGCAGCCATGCTGAGGTGCACTTGTTGTTATTCACATTCCTCAGTGAAAAGATCTAGTGATTAGTCTGTGTGTGTGTGTGCTGTAGTCTCTGATTAGTGGTGGGATGTGTCCTACAGAATAAGAGTACCATACTGTATGTTCATTCCAAAGCTATCTTCATTCCCCTGTAATAACACCATCCCCTGTGTGTGAGTCCCTCAAGACCCGCCCCCTTCTGATTCTTTCACCCTGCCGTTTGTCCAATTAGGATAAGCCACAGGAGGACCCCAAAGAACAATGTTTCTTTCCCTCTCATTAATGAGTGGGCAATAGCAATTAAATCTGTCTTGTGATTGGCTCAGGCCTGGCATAGAGAGATTACCCACCATTAGTCCTTGCATTCTAATTGGTCTCCGCAGTTAGCAGGTGCCAGGCACTTAATGAGGCCTGTTGTGGCTGATGTATGGCTACTGTAACCAGTAGAGCAAAGCTCCAGAGATGCATATGAGACTAATAGTGCATAAAATAGCTGCCATTGTGTGGATTTATAGAGACAGATTGTTGAGACACAAGAGTGGAAAAGATGGAATGGGCAATTCTGTTCAAATCAATCTGCACATATTTGTATGTATGCATACAGTACATACAGTATGACTAGTGTGTGGCAGTGTTTACGGTGAAGGTGCGAGAGGGAGACTGGAGACAAGGGCAGGCTGATGGTGGTGTCACGGAGGTTAATGTTCTAGGTTTTTCTATTTCTATACTACAGTGTATCTATAGACATTGAATACATATTGGAATGGTGATAATAGCCTTTGGTGAGTAGCATTCACACTCTACTAAGTAAGCTCTCTTATCATTCATTTCTAAGGCACTTCTGGTCAGTCAAAAGATATTGTATATTATGAGTATCAGATTACTGTTATTAATCCCCATGGAGAGATTTATATGAGTAGTATGTATTTAGTATTAACGATGTAATGGCTTGAAGACTTGAGCAGGAATGAGACTGAGAAGCAGTATTATATTTAAATGGAGCTCATATAGCCTAGCGACGTTCCGCTTCCATCCATCAGTGTCGGGCTGCCGATGAGTGTGAGGCAGAGTTCATCAGGTGTGTAATTGTTTACACACTAATAAGGAACGTGAGTTGAGTTTACACTTGTTAGTGAGACAGATGAATGCAATGCTGCAGTCTGGCAGTCACATCTGCTGGAGACTAGTTGTCATACAGCCTTCATGACAAGTTCACCTAAGAGAAATGCTAGCTCAGTTCAAATATGCTAATTAGTTAAATAATATGACGCAGAGGGGTTACTTGCTCCATGGTGGTAGTTGTCTGGAATCAAACCCTGGAACATACAAACCTGTCCATGATAATAGCCACAACATCCATAAGCACTATTGAACCCCATCAATATCTTTAGAACCATAACAGACATCAACAAGCACTATATTCAAATGTATGCAGAATGGAACAACCAGAGCTACAACAACTTTGTGGCTCCTCGAGGGTTCTGCCTCACTGCCTTGGGCCGTCAACCCTATCTGGCCTCAGGTGAGAGCATGCACATACACCATCATGGATTGACTGCCTACCTCAACAGAGGTGCTGGTATTGTATAGTAATGAAGTGTGTGCATGCGTGCGTGCATGTGTGTGTGAGTAGGCACCCTGGGTCTCCATCAGTGTCTGGCTGATTGATGGGAATGTCAGCTGAGATAAAAGATCCTGTCCTCACAACACTGCCATGCAGCACCCTGGGGGAGAGCTGCACGCGCGCACACACACACACACACACTTATACCTGTACTGAATACAGAGTGCCTCCATGAAAACAATGGTATGATCCCTGGGTCTCATGCACACACACACACACACACACACACACACACACACACTTATACCTGTACTGAATACAGAGTGCCTCCATGAAAACAATGGTATGATCCCTGGGTCTCATGCACGCACACACACACACACACACACATACCTACTCAGTATGTCAGCTGTAATATTTCCAGGTTCCGTTCTGTCCCAGACACACGGGACCTTCTCTGGTCGCCCACCACCTGTTTGCCTTTGACCACTTTATGTTTCCTTCCTGTGTACATGCTAATGCCAATCCCTCCCTTGCCTTCCCAGCCATCATTGATTCAAAGTCTCCCTTTGTTTCCATGGCTGCCTGTCTCTGATCATCCCGTCTTGGTCTGCTTTTTATTTAGTACACTTTACAAAACACTTTGTTGCTGCCTCTCGCTGCACAGAAGAAACTTGACCGAGAACTGAGGAGAGAGAGAGTAGGGATGCTGACTGACCAAATGTTACCTGTGTGCATGTAATGTAATACCACATTATTATTATATACTACATTATATAACTCCCAACCCAGCACTGTATCACCATCCCTCACTGAACTAAGTGGATATTGAATTACCAGTGGAGACACTGTAGTAGCATTGTGACATCTAAATGACTCAATTATGCCATAGGAGGGCACTGTTCGATTATATACTTTCCATGATACAAAATGTCCATTTTATTTTATTTCCTTTGTGAGGACCTCAAATTTATGTATTCTGGTATTTAATTACTTGCATACATTAATTATATCACTTCTTGAATCATTGACAAAATAAAACACATCCCTGGGGAGATAACTGTGTTATTTGTGAATGAATTAATTATCTGCTGGGATGGATTTATGTAAAATAACTGGGTCATGGCTCCCTGATCATGAAGTGATGCAGTATAGAGAATATTAGATCCACACGTCATACACTTCACACATTCTATCATCAGAACACGCTATGTTGCTCTTCAATCTGCATTTGTGACAGCAACCTCCTAGTGGCCGTTAATAGAATGACTTACAAATCAAGGATATCAAAATAAAACTAAAGGAAGACATGAAAAAACACCACTGTGGTTACTGCTTGGGGTAACCACAGTTATAGTTTGGGCTCACTGCAGTGCCATATCTATCCACAGACATTTGAAAACTATGTGGCGCTGTGTTTCTGTGGTCAGATCTCTACCCCATGTGTCGTGTGCAACTTGAAAGAAGATTACTTAATATGATACACTACTTAAAAAATGTATTAAACACATTACAAAACAAACATCTATTTAAAGTTTATCTAGCTTGTTATTAACCCTAATGTTGTCCTTATAATATAGTATTGAACCACCAGATGGCACCATCTGATTGAGTATGATTGTGTTGATCTCTTTATTGTCATTGCTATCATTTATTTATTTATTAATTATTTCTTTATGTATTTGTTTTTTTTTTTTTGTGCCTTTTAATCCTCCTGTTGTCCTCGGTTTTCAAACTCACACCTTGTTGTGCCAGCAGTGCACATCATATGTGTGTGTAAGCTGAAGAATTAGGTTTAGCGCCTTCTATCTGCCACAAAGAGGTAGTGATTTGGGTCAGTTTGACCCGGAGGACATCATGAGGCTATAGTAGCAGCTAAACTATTAGCTTTTGTCAACTTTATAAAGGGAACAAAACTAAGCTTTTAAATTCATTGTAGGCCTCAACATAATTATTATACAGTATTACATAAAGGGTTGCAGAGATCATAGTTATGTTCTTTATTTGTGACATTTTTGTAACTATCCAATAAAAACAACTTATTTTAATCACCACCATACCCTTAATTTATTGTAAATTTCCTATAATTATGTTTAGAAGTACAATGAACTCAAAATCATAGTTATGCTATGTTAGGTTTCCTAATTGTAAAATATTTGTAAATTGCAGTAGTAACCAACTACAGATACAAAACTCACCCGGTACTTAACCTGTTAAGTGGGCTGTAATTTAAAGTGTTACCAGCTCCCTGAATTTCCAACCACAATATTACCCCACCATCCACCCAAAATAGAAAATGTCCATACTGTACAGTGTCTTGATGCTGATGTCTTGCTTCAATACTGCATATATATAAACAATACTGCATAGTAAATGTGAATGAATATGGACTGTGCTGTTCTTCACAGTCCATATTCACAGTCTTTCTTTAGCATTAACTTATCTGGTGTCAACTACACTGCAAATCCTATCTCTTTTATTGTGCCAGTAGGTGGATTTGCTGCTGTGCTTTGTCCAGTGCTGCTGGGTAGCTTTCTGTATGCTTACTGTGAGTGGTTCAAATCTCTCTGGGGGCAGCAACAGCGGCACTGAACACAGCTAAACTAATAGTTTGGAGACACATTGTGAAATTTGAGTGACCTGATTAGTATTATATTACTGTATGTGTGTATGTGTGTGTGTGGGGGGTATTTAATGAATACGGTTGAGATGTTCCAAGCTGGTTAGATGTCAGTTTACGAAAAGTTTTCACTCTCTTTCCATCTGTAGATTATACAGAATATCAGATTTTCTTCTCCAACGGCTGCTCATGGGGCTTGAGTAACACTGTCAGGGAACATGTAAGAGAAGCTGAGAGGAGAAATGGGAGAGCAATGGAAAGAGAGAGATGGGCTTTGATCAAGACATCTAGCCATGGCTTGGCAGAGTGCTCTGCTTATTGGTTGCTCTCCCTCTTGTAGGCTGCTCATTATTTCATTTAAGTGTACACACAAGCAGGCAGGCATCATAGATTGAGTACCCAATGTTCAGTCTTCTGAAAAAAGTAAAGTAACAACATTCAAGAAAATAAGTGTATGTGTTTTTACTGTTTTCTTAACAATTGATCTGTGAAGTTTTCTTTCCTGGCATGTGATATTTGTCTATTCATAATTGTACGCAATGTGTCTTTGAGTAGCCTACAGGTTGTCTTTTTGTTTGTACTGTCGCCTATACAGTGCTGTTGTTTCTGTACAGGCCTGGGCTCTGTGCACTGCCAGTGTGTGTGGGTGGCAGGGTCACTGTGCTAATAAGCAGTGCAGAAGAGGTCATGCTGTGCGGTTGTGTGTGTGGAGAGAGCAGGGTTGCAAGTTGAACTGGATCTGCAGGTTTTGTCATCTGTGCTGTTTGTAATGTGAAATACTGTGTTTCTACTTCAGCACATATTTAACAGCACTAGAGACATTTAGTTCACCTTCATAATATGGTTTAATACACATGCTCTGGCTTAGCCTTGTGTATTATCCATGTCACAACAATCTATTTTGTGAGTGGACTTTAGAATCAAGGTGCCTTACCTTCAGCCTGACCTGGCCTCCATGTGTAAAATTATCCTGCTGTCTTTACCTTCAGGCCCAGCGGGGCAGGTAGTCTTCGCTTTAGTGTGCATTAATGAAGCATAAGTCTGAATTAATTATAAAATACCTTTTAGTCAGTCTAAGTATTTGCTCCCACAGTGAAATAAGGAAATTAAAATAATAATTCAGATCAAAGCTGAACTATTCTGACTAATTCTCACTAACATTAAAGCAACTCCCTGGATATTTAGCTAAATTATTCCTATTCAGACTAAAGTCCCTTTACAAAGCAGAAGCCTTTAAACATCAGACATTCAGGCCACAGATGAGCTACTGTGCTGGAGGTGCCAGATCTGTGAATTATCTGTTGAACCAACCAGCAAACCTGTCTCTTTGTCTGTTGTTGTTTTTAAACTTATTTCTGCTAATATTTCTGACTATTAAATATACCATAGATATGATACCTACAGTATATTTAACTATGAAATCAAATGCTAAATAGTTCTTATCCCTCGTGTTGTCCTTATTATATCTTATTGTGCCAGCAGATGGCGCCACCTGATTGTGTGGTTCTCTTCATTGTCAGTGCTGTGTGTTTTTATTTCTTTATTAATTATTTCTTTATGTATTTGTCTGATTTTCCATGCCGTTTAACCTTCCTGTTGTCCTCGGGTTTCAAACTCACACCTTGTAGTGCCAGCAGTGCACATCATATGTGTGTGTAAACTGTAGAAATACAATTAGCGCCTTCTATCTGCCACAAAGAGCTAGTGCATTGGGTCAGTTTGACCCGGAGGACAACAGGAAGGGTAAATGGTCACTGAAACACCTTGTCTTCAATT
Source organism: Aphredoderus sayanus (assembly GCA_027564795.1). Lineage (NCBI taxonomy): Eukaryota > Metazoa > Chordata > Actinopteri > Percopsiformes > Aphredoderidae > Aphredoderus > Aphredoderus sayanus. The sequence goes on from JAODUG010036394.1 coordinate 15,281, forward strand.
ATTCTCCTCAATTCTCTTCCGTCCATCCAACACCAACAAAGGCACGAAGACGGATATAATATGTAACAAATATATAGTGGAGAGTAGTGAGACCAGGTTCATTCCCTGCTGTCCCGTGTAGAGAGCTCTCGCTCTACAAGCTAAAACCCAAGGGGCTTAGCATACAGAACATTGCCAGAATGTCATGATTGGCGCCTTCTATCTGCCACAAATAGCTAGTGCATTGGGTCAGCATAATTCTGCATAACTCAGAATGTTGTTCAACATTGGTTTAAGAAATAAATGTACACTCTCTTGCTTCTTTACCAGAGTGCTGAATGACCCTGGCAGCAGGACTGCTTCTCTGAGAGCCCAGACAGACTCTGGTTCAAATGAAAAAAATGAAGATAAGATTCCCCCCAAGGTCAGACCAACCTCTGCTGTGCTAGCCTCTGCTGTTCCTTCTGTAAAACATTCAAATTCCTCCTCAGACCCAAAGTCTGTTCGGAGAAGTGTCTACAGAACATTTCTTAAGAGCTGAGCAATGAAGTTTATAGCTTTTATCTAACCAATTGCTGAGCAATAATTAGCAAAATGTGAGAGCAGGTTCAACAAACTACCGAAACACAAGACAAGTTGGTATTAGACTCAAAAATGTGTGTTTTCAGAGAAGTGGCATGAGGAAAGTCTCTTTTTCCATCAATACATGCATTAGAAGTACTCTAAATCAGCTGACCTATAAACAAACTGGACTGCTATGCTCTAACAAACATGAATATCAATGATATGTAACAAGAAGACCATTTTATTTGTATTTTTGGCAACATTTCACGAAATCACTTTAGTGAAAATATGGAGGCTTTTGCCAGCAATTATTTTAATTGTTGGCAAAAGTGTAATATTATAGAAGTCTGAATGTTCTGCCATTTTGAGCTTATTCCAGCTGCTATTTTCCTTTATTTTCAAAATACAAAATATATGTAATCTTGATATATTTTGAAGTATCTTTCTTTTTTGTTTTACAATTTTCTTTTATTTTCATTTATTTTATTTTTTACAAGATACATTTTGATGTATGTATCTTTGACCATACTGTAGATAGGTCAACGCTGATTGAATAACAAACATTGATGTCACACATGGGGCTTGTTCAACCCAATGATTTTTAATTTTTTTCTAAATTACCTGTTTTGTCCAGCCTCTTTGGATCCATTGAATTAAACTGATCTCACAACTAGAAAACTTTTTTGTTTTTTACATTAACAGACCATTCATATGTATACATAGGTATACAGCTAATCACAGCTAATGATTTACAACACATTTGTACATGTTGTTAAGGAGTTATTTAGTGAATTGCTTTTGCCAAAATGTTCACTATGGGAGTCCAGTGTAAAATGTGTCTAAATTCCGAATGGACAAACTACCACAAAGATCAGATCTGTAAGACGATGGTGGTCTGACACACTTTTCTTAATGCAAGAAGAAGAAAGTATAACTTAGAAACTAAAAAATAATACCATATAACTATACCTTTGTCACATTCATTCAAATGAATCACTAATATACAATATTCTTCCCATTCATTTTTCCATCTGAAGTTCTGAGTTTGTTTAAACTGGTTTGTGATACCAGTGCAGCATTTTAGCATATAAGGGATGGATTCATTTCTAGAGCCAGGGACACAGATTGTGCTTACATTAGAAGATCTTTGGGAACAAGCATGAGCAACATACCATCTGGCCCATTTCTCAGTTAATGTTGTGGTCAGCTGAGCTCATCTTTCATAGTGCGCATCACTCTATAAAAGGGTTACTACAGGTACTGATACATTGCGTATTATTTGTCTGCATTCCAATAGATTTATCGAGTAGCAAGTCTGACTTGAATCCTGAACAGAATTATTAAATTCTTAAACTAAATATTATGAAAGGAATTTCTATCCTATTCTTTTAGTGTCTATGCTACATGGGTGAGACAATATAAACAACAACAGATATTTACAAATAATGGTTCTTGTAGTGTAGTGCTAATGGCAGGACTTTCAGTGGCCTTTAGAAGGAAGGAGCTTCCTTCAAATAGTTCTCCGCCATTCTCTCTCCTACTGAGTTCACTGCTGGAGCTGTTAATGTTGGCCAGCTACTTCAATTAAAACTGACTGAAAGAGAAAACACACACACACACACACACACACACACCTGAGATCAACTTGGTTTGATGTATGATTATGAACAGTTTCCACACATGCACACACACACACACAATTACAGTGGTGTCCACTCTACTGCCCATGCATTCTTTACATAATAATGATAAATAGCATAGCATGTCAGGCTTGCTGAATAATGGATGCTTGTCTGCACCCTGCAGTTTAAATATATACATATTACCACATGAATAATTAAGGCATTCATTTCACAGCTGTCTGTTATGCACAGGAAGTATGGGAGGCAGCGTGGGCAATGCTGACCTTCCTCCATGTATCTCTCCAAGGGGAACAAACTGCAGGAATCACAATCATAATTCACATTTATTGAAGGAGTTTCCACTCACCAATGTGAGGCATTGTTAACACAGATAATGCCTGTGTGGCCAATGTAAGAGAAGGGAAGATGCTGGATATTCACTACTAAACATATCCATCTGCC